>QFEW01006560.1:0-11648 GCA_003316525.1 Termitomyces eurrhizus | reverse complement strand
GTGGGGTCGGAGGGAGGGTCCCGGATGGTGTCCCAGGGTGGGTCCGGAGGGGAGGGGTCGTGACAAATACCTATAAGTACAACTGAATAAAACTGTCCTTATTAATGTTGCAATGCATCTTCAGATCAAAGCTATCAAAGTGTTGTAATGGTGCATTCTGATTGATGTGATATTTTGTGACTGTTGACTTGAGAGGATGTTGATTGCCCTGTCAGCTATAATACTCTCAACATTCAAATCTTGCTAGCTTGACTTAACTTCATTACTAAGTTACTAGCATAGTCTATCTTGTCTTTATCATCTATGGCACCAACTACAGGCATATTTGTGCTATGTTATTCCATTGTTTTGTTATATTTTTATTAGAAGTATGGCATTTACAACTTGTTAAGTAGCATTAGAAGTGCTATTTACTAGCACATCATTATATCTTATTAGCTTGAGCACATTGGGACCCTGTCAGAACTCCTCACACTTTATGCATGCCAGGTGCTAGAGATGGCATTTTACTACATTGCATCCAGTGTTCTCAACCATTGTTGGCATCATTATCTGTCTTAGGAATAGGAGGTTTTTTGTTTGTATTTTATGTTACTTCTCTATTTGCTGGTCAGCCTTTCTCTTTTATGTCAGTCATGTGGGCTTTTCTTATTATGTGCAGTTTTCTGTCCTCAAATCTTAGTCAATGTGAGGTTTTCTGCTTAGTAGAATTCCTTTTCTCTATTCTTGTTTTTGTTTTACTCTTGTTGCATTGGTTTCTTTATTGCCATAGTTTGTTCCTCTTTGAAATACATTCTTTCATATGTGATCTTATATTTTTTATTTGTCAATTTAGGCATGATTTAACAGGGGGTGTTTCTTCTTATTTGTAGTTTACTATTGCCCTTCCAGTGCTCTGTTGTTAGTTCTGCTCAAGAAAGTAGATGACTGTTCAAACTGTTTTTGCAGTTATTTACACTCTGACCATGGTGGTGGTTCAGAACAAAGAAGCCCCCTCTGTTGAGATCCTTATAGCTAGAGCATCCACATAGTGAATCATGTGATTCAATATATTATTTTCTCTCTGGATGTTCTTGTGTTCTTTACTATTGAACATGAACATCCAGGTATGTAGTATAGATAGCATCTAATAAACTACTATTAAACACGAATATCCAGGCATACATGTATAAACATGTATAAGTCTCCTCAGTGCTTTTAGTCTGTAACTATTGATGCAAAATGTAAAGTTTACTTTTGTATAAGAGTAGCCTGAATGCAATCAAGCTGAACTTTAATTTTTATTGATTTGAATTTGAATGTAAATAGAATTCACACTTGAAATTGGGCTCAATTAATATTAATATTAAAAACCCAAAGTTAATCTAATTGTGTTGGCCTAAGCAGTCTATTCTCTGAAGACCCTGAGCCATGGACAAGATAATTACTTGCATAACTCTTCTTGAATGACCTTTTTTTTTATACCTTTTTCTCTTGTGCACAGACCTAGGCCTATCAACCTGGTCATGCACTTGTTCATCACATTGCCGTGTACTTAGGTATTCAGAGTAGTCCATTCTGTTTTTATCAGCTGACTCAATTCTTCCTATTTTTATCCCCTTACCTGTCTCTTTCTACTCTTGCTAGGCCATATTCTCATTATTTGATAGTGGTGGCAAGTTGCATTACAAGAATGAGGACAAGTTTTTGTTGAGTATCTGATGTTGGAATCGGAGGCTTGATAGGCCAGTCCACCAATAATATCAGTCTGGTACAGTTGAGAACAAGCAAATTTAACAAAACATCTGGACCTCTATCAAAAACCAACCACAATAATAAGAAAGTCAGGACAACCATTGGAATAGACTATTTAGACCTCGTAGACTAGAAATTATCAAGCATATTTTGCTCAATCATAGTTTGAGTTTTGAAACCTCCAAAATTTGACTACCCTTCAAAAATATTAGATAAAATTATACAAAATACAGGAATTGACTCTTTTTCCTTAACAACATCTATTCCAAGTTGAATTATTAGGGTCCAGACAATGATTGTGACAATAAAAAAAGAATTTTCTAATGAATCAAACAAAGAAAAAGCTTAATTTTTGCCAATAAATCATTTTATGGCAAAAAAAAAGTGTTCTAAAAGTTCATACAATACCTCTGGCTTTCAAAATCAGAAAGCTGGGATATTAGAAAGTCAACAATCTCCATCTTTTCTACCTGCTAGTAAAGTCGATCAAATATCTGACATGTTGTCTGAGGCCAAAAGTAAAAACTGGAAGCCACATACATTTCATGACAGTCTAAAAGTCGATTTTCAGCATGAGGCTGAATCTTCTGATCAGGCTGAAGACATTGAAGAGTGGAATAGTGCAGATATACAGACAGAAGATGAAGGAGGTCTTATCAGACTAATTCACATGGCTATTGATAATAGTGACGATTTATGCGATGAAAACTGGATTCTGGCAAAATTAAGGGCAAAGAAAAAGAGTAATAATAAAGGTTTGTTAGTGAAAATGTCAAGAAAAAAACTTATTAAATGTAAAATTATCAGAATATCTAAAAAAGTACAAGAAGGGACCAGATGTTGGAAGTAAAAGTGCATGCACACATCATCGCTATCGTGATGCTATTGCAAAGCAGAGCAATCTCAATAATTTCATTGCAGTCAAGCCAGAACAGCCAGAATTTTCTGTAATTGTGCACACTGAATTGATCACTCCTCCACCTCTTGAATTTGACAATCAGAGTATGGACACACTTGTAGCATCAAGTGAAATGATGACAGGACTATCTAAAAGATACTATAATGATGAGGATGAGATTCAAGGCATTGTTGCAGAAGCTGATGATAATGCAGAATTATGGAAAAAAGAAGTTGAAGAGCTTATAAAGAGGCGGCTGAATATGGAGTTTCAAGAATGGAAAGAGTTGAGAAAACAAGATTTCAAGAAAAACTGGAAAACTTGGATGCTAACCCAGACTTATCAGCTAATACTCTTGCAAAATTTTTCAACCTTATTCATGAAAGGTTGGAAGTGGATACTGGCAAGTCTAGATGTTGCAACTCAATGGCATGATGGAGCTAAGCCTATTTACTATGCATATCATATTTGTGCCCTTGCATATTACTATCAGACATTCAAACAGCTTCCAAAAGAGCAGTGTGGTGGTAGCAAAAATGCTCAATTTTTGTTACAAGATGAACAGGTAAAGATGGCAGCATGTAGATGATTAACAGAGCAGAAAATTAGTTCTGTTACATCTTAGCACTTTGCTGAAGGGTTGAACACAACAATTCTTTCAGCATTCAATATTGTTATAAAGAAGCCACTTTGTGAGCACATGTAAGGGCGACCTCTAGAGGCTGTGGCTCAGTCACACAGCTGGCAGAGGGAGATCCAAAGTATATTAGAATATATACTGACAATATCATAGTAGCTACTCACCTGGCAGAGGGAGATCCAAAGAGAACAAGTCTAGGGATTCCCTATGCCAGGTTGAATGCTTCTGGGGCCTCTGAAGCATGAAAAACAACTGTACAGTACAACAAAACCTTAAAAACTCAAAAATTGCCTACACAAACAATTGCACAAATAAGGGGCAAACTCTGGCAAACTCTGGCTTATATAAGCAGTCTGGAAGCAGTGCTGAGGGGCCCACACTTGTTTGAATGGTAGCTAAAGAACCAGAGCACCTCAAGGGCTGAGAGTAGTACTAACAGATAGTGTTGAAAGAATAGAAGCAGTAAAATGTGTTGACCTGATAGGTTTGTTTCTGCGCTTCCGATTGATCATGTGAACTACGCTCTATTATCTGTTGATTACATACTTGCAGCCTCAGTTGTTTCTTTCGTCTATCATTCAACACTGAGGCTGTAAGTATTTTACTCTATGCTTATTTTTCCTTTTCTAATGAACTTGTACTACGTTATATAGCACCATACTTGTGTCTATATAGGTAATGATCAGTTGTTTCTTTTGTCTATCATTCAACACTGAGGCTCACCATACTCGTGTCTATATAGAGTATACATAGAGGTTCCGCGACTACAGGTTATGGGCCTTCCATTGGACCGGACCACTTATTAGGACTTTTTCTGCTTATCCCACACTTGTGGCCGCCTCCACGGTGTTTCCAATCTTTACATTTCTCACATGTCTCGTCACTCGATGGGAGGACAACATCCTTGACGATTTCCTCATTCAGGAGTAAATGCACAGACATTCTCTGGCATGGGCCCGTCAACCAACACTCCGTTACCCACCTTGCAGGCTGATAGACTGCATATACCGCAACGACCACATTCTTCTAATCATGTTTTTCCTTCTTTTGATACACTGAATGGTCTTCAGAACAATTGTCCTTTTCCACATCTTCAGAACCCTTTTTCTTTTACACCTGCTTCTCCATTACCGCATATACTTACTTCTTTTCATGCTCCTGCTCCACAACGTCCACCTTTTCCTCCTCCTTCTGTACACACATATAATTCCAATTCACCAATATTATCACGCTCAAATTCTGCCATTTAGTCTTTGGTTCTCTCTCGTTCTCCTTCTGTTTTACTTTTTTGGGCGAATTCTGTTCGCCCTGAAGACATTCAACCCCACAATATTCCTTTACCTCCTTCATGTTCGTCCTCTTCCTTGTCTGATAATGCACATACAAACAATTCAAACTGGGTTTTTACTACTTCACCCTGATTATCTCTTTCCGATTTGTCTTCTGTTTATTCCCAAAATTCTCATCCTCAACTTAATCCTCATGTTCAATACACACCTTACGATGCTCGCCAGAGAGTTTTTCTGAATCCTCCGATCCATATTCCTGACAATCTTCCGGCACCTGCACTCTCTCCACTGACAACTCATCCTATGATTCCATCTAGAAGTCACCGTCACCATGAGATTGCTTTACCTGATGCTAA
Source organism: Termitomyces eurrhizus (assembly GCA_003316525.1). Classification (NCBI taxonomy): domain Eukaryota; kingdom Fungi; phylum Basidiomycota; class Agaricomycetes; order Agaricales; family Lyophyllaceae; genus Termitomyces; species Termitomyces eurrhizus. Next base: position 6,731 of record QFEW01006560.1, on the reverse strand, counting down.
ATTGCCCTCTCTCACCACCGTTCCTCTTTTGAGATCCTCCACTGAATGGGTATCATGGCATTTGGCAGTAACCAGGATTATCACTAGTATTGGTCTACGTGGTCACATTTGTTGAATCCCGAATATAGGAGACCTTTGAGATCCAACAAGTCCGATCGCTCTTCCTCCTCCGTATGATTTTGATTCATCCCCAGAACAAACAGAAGCCTTTCGCATCTTTTGGCACAATGACAATATTGTGGAGCATGTTCTTGTGGGTAAACTTTCCCAGAAAATTCAGGATTCCCTCCCTCCAAAGCGTGGTGGACCGTATGATCTACCGATTTGACCTGCTCGCACTTTGCTCACTTTTCTCCAGGAACGTTTTGGTATTGGAAGTGCCTCAATAGCAGAACTCACGAAATCCAAGATTTTTGCGCTTATGGCTACACAAACATTGGTCTCGTCTTATGTCCAGCAATAGCGTGCAGCGGTACACCAATTATTGGGTACACCTTGGGATTTCACACCATGGCAACGGATTCAGAAATTTGTGGATGGTTTACCAAATGGCGACCGGTGGTTTATACTTAAGAAAGAAGTTTGACAATCTCGGGAGACTGCAGGTCCTGATGGTGCCTATGATTTTTCTCTTTTGGCAACACGTATTATGAACATGGATGCTGAACGTCGACGTTTATCCTTAAACCATCGCTCCCATATTCAATCTAATCCACTGAACATTCTGAATACATCACACTCAAACCAACCTGTTCCTCAACCCAATACACCTTCTACTTCCTCAGATCCAATTGCAAATACTCATCTTCACATACAATGCTCGAATTGCAATATGTATGGCCATTCGATTGAAACCTGTTGGTCCAAGGGTGGTGGCATGGAAAACGGTTGGGATTCAGTTCAATCTCGACCTCGTGCAAACGTTGCTGCTGATGAAACTCAACAATTACCTACTCCATTACCTTTTGTTGATGAGGTTGACAAACCCGATGTAAATCCCTCTGATGATGCTTCTAATGATATCCATTTGACTGCTTACATTGCCAAACCATCTAAGTCATTGAACTCACCTTACTCCACATTTACACAGACCATGCCATCATTGGCATTGGCATCTTTTTTGAATCGCTTCAATGCAATTTTAGATTCGGGCTGCACTATACATATTCTCCGTGACAGGCGATATTTTTGGACTTATGATGAGAAAGGTGCCATTCCAGTGGGAACAGCAAACTGCGGCACACTTTCTACAATAGCCCATGGAGAAGCTCGTTTTTGCACTCATGTCAATGGTCAACATGTCATAATCACGTTGAAGGATTGCCTCCATGCTCCGGATGTTCCTATAAATTTACTTTTGGTGGGGTCCATGGTGGAGAACAATCTCAAACTGGTATTCAAAAAAGATTCTACGTCTATATTCTTCCCATCCACCAATCATTCTCTTCAAGGTCACACCATGAAGGCAACGGTTCATCAATGTCTTTCTTTCTTATTTTGCAATTTTGTATTTCCTTCTTCGGAACCTCAAATACCGCAAGTCTCATTCCCTGCTGTGTTGCGTTCATCTTTTTCTTGCCTCAAAATCACACCAGCATTATGGCATGCACAATTCGGTCATCCTGGGAGAGATACAACAAAAGATATGTTGACAAAGCATTACGCAAATGGGGTTGAATATGTTGGACAATTCAATGACGACAATTGCATTCCTTGTATTATGGGGAAACGACCAGCTCACCCTTTTGATAATCTTCAACACAGAGCATCAGCAGTATGTGACCTTTTGCATATGGACTCATGTGGTCCATTTCCTGTCTTATTCTCAAATGGTCGCTCAAATTATTTTCACTCAATCCTTGACGATTACTCCAATTTCAGGAGTACAGCTCTTCTATCAACAAGAGGCCAAGCAACGAAACACTTCAAGCAAGTAGAGGCGGCTTGGGAGTTAAAATCAGAAAATAGAGTGAAGGCTGTTCGATCTGACAACACCAAAGAGTTTGTCGCTAGTGATCTTCAAGATTATATTATTTCACGTGGAATTACCCATCAGAATACAGCTCCATATGCACACCAACAAAACGGCAAGGCGGAGCATTATATTCGAACTCTGGAGGATACAGCACAAGCTATGATGGCTTGGTCTGGACTGCCACTGTCATTTCTTGGAGATGCAATATTGACGGCACAGTACCTTCGCAATCGCCTTCCAACATCCACTCTTCCTTCACTTGTAACTCCTTACGAGATCATGGAAAAATCAAAACCTGACTTATCTTATCTACGGGTATGGGGTTGTCGTTGCTATGTCTTATACCCAGGTGAGATTTGTAATAAGGGATCAGGGCGTCGATTCGAAGCTATATTTGTTGGGTATGATGAAAATCGTATTGGCTGGCGGGTTCATGATTTACATGGGAAGTATTTCTTCTCTCGGAATGTCATCTTCGATGAATTAGTCCCAGGCTCCCTTTGTTCCAACAATGTTCGACAACGTTCTTGCTCTCCACCAGCATCACCATAACTTAATCAATCTTTATCCTGCATTGATTCTCCATCACCATCTCTGTCTGTTCCAATTCCTCGTCCAGACTCAGCACCACCAACTTCATTATCTCCAGTAATCCTTAATGAACCTCAATCAGTCTCTATGAACCACTTACCCGAACTGTGCCCACGTCGAAAAACCCGAATGACAGAGAAGGGTCGTTTTTACAATGAAAAAATTGTTGCTCGCAATGAACGTCTTATTCAGTTATGCTCCAATCAGGCCGCTCGTACAGTCCTACCTGATCAGAACGCATTGGCCATCAACAACTTCACCTCCCTTCTTACAACGGTGACGTTCACTCAGACCTTTGATGATCCCTCCTTTCTCGAACGAGCTGTCATAGCAGAATATAAGGCTCTTGTCACTTACGGCCTGAATCCTTTACCTTTCAAGACTAAATGTTCCCTGGATCTGTCAAAGGTGCCAGATCATTATTATGAAGCAGTGAGGCATCCCAATGCTGATGTTTGGCACAATGCAATGAGACGAGAAGTGGAAAGCTTAAAGTCGCAAGGAGTTTTTCAAATCGCAACGTTACCTCCTAGTTGCAAACCTATTGGTGTACGATGTTTTTGATGGAAAGGCAAATAAAATGATGTTGTGCATATAGACAGCCTTCTGCATTGCTGGTGTTTTATGTGAGTTATGCCTATTAAATGTCAAGACAATAGGCTTTCCAAATATACAAAGAGAAGTAGTGGCAGGAACAAAAATTTTGAGAAACTATTGCTCACAAATAAAATGGTCAGTCCAGCCTGAAAGTGATGTTGCCATACTTGAAAAGTATTAGAAACAAACAAATGAAAGGGTTGAAATAATGGCTTATCTGCCAATCTGCTCTTCAATGTCTCAAACGTCAGACATAGGACTCTAAGAAAGAATAAATAATGGTGGCATGCTTTTTCTCATAGCAGAAATACACCCAATTACTATCACTAATTGCAAATTGTTGCTTTTGATCCTGTGTCTGATTTTTTGCCAAACTATAAAAAGATGTTTTCTCCCATTATTTCTTCTTTCACCTTCTAGATGACTTCCTATCTCATCTATATTCTATTGGTTATCTGGAGGAACTCCATTTAGTAGAGCACAATCATAGAGATTTTCAAAGTGAAAAATAGTAAGCTACTGTCAATCTATTAAAATTTGCTGCTTGTTTAGGATTTAGAGCTACAGCTCATCCTAATTTAAGTATGGAATTATGTGTCAAGAAATGTTGATGCCATTGTTTTTCTAGGACTCTGACATCTTTAATTAGAGTACTGGCTATTTTCCTGAGATCGTTATGATGAAGGGCCTGTCCAAAAATAGCAAAATGGCCACACCAGTCAGCAAGGACTTTTTCTTGCAATAGATCAAGAAGCTGACTCTTCTTGTAAGTCTCAGCATAGGAATTATAATGTCTTGTACAATGTTCTTATAATGTTGACCATGCAACTTTTTGGCAAATATTAATTAAGTGTTAAGCATTGAATTTTGTATATGATAGCACTAACTCCACATTGTCATGCTGCTTCAGCTGTGCTTGTATATATGCCATCTCAAAGACCTGTCAGAGCACTTTGCATTTTGACTTCATATTTAGCAGATTTATACTGCTTGTCAGCCACAACATGGCCTTTTTTTAGCATAGAATCAGAGGAAAAATTGAGAATGCTATTCTTTATTCTGATATTATTTATTATATTGTCATAAATAAAATCAAATATTAAACAAAGCATGCTTTTTTAGCATGACATGATGCATTTGATAGATCAAATTTCAATGATTTCCACATACGTCATCAAATAGCAGATGTGACAATGAGTGACTTTTTTCAAGAAGATCCTCCTAACAGGACTCAATGAATTCTAGCTCATTTTCTTTTATTCAACTTTAGTATATTACCAGATGAATGTGATCATTCATTGAATTAAAAATTTTAAGAAATGAATGATCAATTTATGAGAGATCAAAAGTGTCGACTAAGGAGGTGTCAATTGCCCTGTCAACCATAGTAACTGTGTTCCAATGAGTTACAATTTGTTGTTATCTATATGTTCAGTAGCTATCTTTTATATTATATGTTATTGTATTTAGAAAACAAGTCTGTCTGTGGTGCTATCAATTAGTGCCTCTCCTCATAGCTACAGCTAATGACAACTTGTCAACAGCAATTGGCAGCACATAAATGACAGCAACCAATGAAATTACAGCCTATTGGCCATGGCAACTCTAAAACTACTTAAAAATTCTATGAGTCTGCTCACTTTTTAATATAATTCTGATTGGCCAGAATACTCTAAAATATGGTCAGAAAATCTTTGACAGATGCTAGAATCCAAAAGTGCTATCTTCAGCACTAAACATTGTACTACTTTCTAATAAACTAAAGTATCAGGCTTTAGTATATCCTGTCTTATTGATGTTAATTCTTTATACTTCTGACTGAGGTGCTTCAATAAATAACAGTGCCTAATGTTATCCCCTTATAGAACTAATCAGAGCTTGGTCAAAGTTACTTTTCTATAGTCGCACTAATGCTATAAGTCCTGAGTCTTCTGAGTCTGAAGTCAATAAATAGTAAATAGTGAATGATGGTTGAGACTGCTAAGTAAAGCCTATATTGAGGAGCAATAGCCAGAGATGTCCTAAGTTTAAAAAGGTCCTTTGAGTCTCCAGACTGACAAATGTCAGTAGATCTGTAATGTTCCTTGCTGTGCTCAGTCTGAGCAGAAGCCTATCACTGACATAAAAAACATAAGAAAAATACCTCTAGTAAATAAATGGAGAGAAAAAAAGAATTGAACTACTAACTTGAATGAAACTGAAGCATGATTAGAGATGAAACAATCCAGAAACAAAAAAAAAAAAGACAAAGTAAGAGGAAAGTTATAAAGAAATGCAAAACAACATTCCAAGATTTAAAATAGATTGAGGTTTTTCTGTACAGTAAACTATGTGTGGAAAAAATATCTTCAATTTTTGCTATCATGTGACTATGTTTATTCTCATTGCTATTAGTTCTCTTGGGTAACTGTAAGAATAATATCTTCACTTTTTACTATCATATAATACATAGTTAGTTATTCACATAAGCAGTAGACTAGGTATGCATAGGATTAATATCTTCGATTTTTACTATTATATGTATATGATACATATATTTGTCTGTACAGTTACTCATAGAAGCAGATATGCATAAAAATAATGTCTTTGCTTTTTACTATTTGATATGTACCATTTGTCTGTACAGCTTAGTAAGCAGAAAATTGAGTATATATAGAAATAATATTTTTGCTTTTTATTGTCATGTAATATGTACCGTTCATTTATTTGTATGGTTATTTAGTATGCAGTAAACTGGGTATGCATAGGAATAATATTTTTAATTTTTACTATCATGTGATATATACTTACACGATTCTTTGGAAATAGCACTCTGGCTCATGCACATTGAAAACTGAGACAGCTTCTTGACTATGATGTAGAATTTTTAGGCCCTGAGAGCCATGGAGCATTATTCAATAATTTTCTTTCTCTTTTCTTGGCTTGATTGTCATTTGAATGCTAGATTTTTCATTCTATCTAAAGATGTATATAAGTAGTCTGTGGAATTGGCATAACCTAATAACGTTTTCTGATTTCTTGGTTGCCTTTCATGAAGAGCAAGTTCTGAATATCAGGGCTGACATACTTCTGAAAAAATTCAGCATATTGCCATCATATAATGAATATAATGAACATCTATTATTATTTGATAGGTCTTTTATCCTGCATAATAGAGATATGTCAACAAATAATTGATTTACTAGATTATGGTAATTACTGAATTTGATGGTCTAACTTATGACATGCTGTCATTATGAACAATGATTAATGTGTCCATGGCTTATTTATGAACAATGATTAATGTGTCATGGCTTATTATAGAGCAATGATAGGCTATGCTCAAAGCTAAATCTTTCTATTCAGACTTTTCTGACAGTAATTCAGATTACCAGACTATTCCAGACTCTCATTCTAAATCAGATGCATCTTCTCATGATCATCAATGTATTTGTAATAAATCCATGTCACCACCACCATGTTATTGACATGATAATTCAAATTATTTTCTCACTTAATCAAAGGCATTTATAAGTTTTGTTCTCCCAACCCAAGGCATATACTAAGCAATTTGATGTCTTCTCCATCT
>QFEW01006546.1:0-14166 GCA_003316525.1 Termitomyces eurrhizus | reverse complement strand
GAAGTAGAGGTCCGTTCCCTTCTCAAATTGCGTTGGGTCAGCAGATGGTGTTATTCGAAACCGAATTTGGGCGACAGTGACTGGTAGACACGGTTTGAGATGCAAATACAGGAATCCGTGCGTGTTAGCGGGAAAAGGTTTTGGAATAATCGTTCTCCTGTCAACAATCGTCGCACCTAATTGCACAAGGCTAAACATGTGCGGATTGCCACGTCTCGTGACTCGCACTGATGCATGGTGCGATATGTCCATGAAATCGAAGGAGTTTAATCGAAGCGGATCTAACGTATCAATTGTTCTTTTTCGGACATTAAGCAGTGTACCTGACCTTCTGACATCGGTGGGAATACTGATGGAAAAAATCAATCGAATTAGTAGACAAGAGGAATACGAAAGAACTACATACGCGAGTGTGTTGCCCATCATGCGTGGAAGCGATGCCAGAAACGGATGATTGAATTCCATATTTTGTACTTGACCATAGTACTTGGACTTGATCAAAGTTCCTGGTTCCGGAATCGGGTGAAGCAATTCGCCATCTTTTAACAGCGGTTCTACTGGTTCGAGGACTTTGAGGACTCGCATGACAATCGATGTCTCGTTCTCGTGCTCGCTTAATGTTGATTGTTCAAATCGGACCAGTAGTTTCCCTATACACAATCAGAGTTAAAAAAATGTCTATTCGATCAGTACACTCACCCTTGAACGTCAACGGGTATTTCCCAACCAACAAGCGAGGCACCATGGTTTTTCCCATCCGAAGCTGCGAATCAACCGTCCTTATTTTTAATACGTCTTCTAACCTCAGAACAAAAGGCTCCTCCAAGAAAGTTAAGCAGACCCCTGGCAGTAAGAGGGGGCTTGATGTTCCATAGTTCAGTATTGTTTCTGGGATATCGTGATCTTGTTTGAGCAGTGCTTTGATGAATGCATGGGGATGAAGCAGCCTGAACAAAGGAATAGCCCACGGCAATACACCGTCAGACCTCATGAGGTCCGTGCCATTTTGGAAACATGTCGGGTCAGCACTTTCTGTGACCCGAAAGCGAATTTCACCAGTTGTGAGCGGAAGTGATGGACGTCGGTAATAGTATAGAAAGCCCTGAGTATTCGGGGGGAAAGGTTCCGGTCCGGACCTATAACGAATCCACCCTTTGACAAGCTGCCGATTCTTGAGTCCTGCGCGAATTGAAGTCTGTGTACTGGTGCACTCGACGAAATCGCTGCTTTGTAGGCATTCAGGGTCAAGTGACCTGATAATCCTCCGCGGCCAAGTAATTGTCGAACTCCATGCGACGCGTTTTGCACCGCGGTGAGGAAAGGTTAAAACTGGACTTTTGCTTGTCCTCCACATCCTGAACACAGGAAGCGAAGGTCAGCTAATTATAGCGATCAGTAGTTGTACGTGTAATACATTAGAGAGCCAGGGACAGCCGCCTGACTCTGAAGCTCAGCTATAGGACAGAGCTAAAGGGCGGTGGTGAAAGTGATTTTGTATTTTTGGAGGATTGTTTAAACGCGTGCATGTCTTACATAAGCAAGTACCCTCTCGAGTACGGTCTTACACATTGTGTTGTATTCTTAGTCTTAGTGTTCGCTCTCACGGGGTGGTTGCTATGGCTTTATTTCAATTATGGCCTATAGCCCCTTAGGAACTTGGGAGGGGCTGGCCATGTAGGATGACTTGTGCTCCTTATAATACTAGTGTTTAGATGCTTAGGGGTTGCTTGGACAATGTCTTTTTTGGTATCTAACTTCTTGGATGTCGAGGTCGAGTATGGTTAGGAAATGGCCGAGCGGAGATCTATACATAGTCAAAAAGCCAAGTTTCTCAATAGGTCGGACAATGTGAAGTGGGAGTGATTGCCCGGGGTTAATCGGTTAGTTTTCTTCTCTTGACATATCACACATTCTTTCACAATTCACTCCTTTGCTAATACGCAAAGTTACAGTACACGAGTGTTGAGGGTAATAGACTCCTGCGCCCGTACGTCATGTTTTTGGATATAAAGTGACATTTCCTTTTATAGATACTTCTCGATTATTTCCCTGCTGCCAGTCCGCAGAGCGGAGGAACGGAGTGAATGCGGAACGCGTTTTGAACAAGGTGTCACGGTCACACATCCTCGGGACATCTTTCACTTGTACTCTCACCTTCTCTGTATTCTTTAGCGCGTTAATCGCGTCTTTCACAGTTTTACTTCGTCGATACTTCATGTTCTTGAGACTCGAGCACTATTACTTGCCTTGCCTAGGGTCATGGCTTTTCTCTCCGCACAAGACTTCTCTGACGGCACTACGTCCACCTCCAGGGTATGCAGGAGTACTTGTATTCGCTCTGACTCCTCGTTACTCTCAGAGGCTGACATTCCACCCGTGACGGCGCGTAGGAAACGCATCTCTCGACAATCCACCATGCAAGATGTCCCCAAGGATGATGAGCTTTCTGACGACAAACCTGGTGTAGACTATGAGGATTCACCTTGCGATGAATGCCACGTCAACTCCATGACATCTCTTCATCCCATGACGTCGTGCAATTGTCGCCCTTCTAATGCGGAAGATCGCGATCCTGCTCTAGGTCCACCTCTCTGATAGTTGCCCCCCTCTCCCGCTAAGACACAGACCATCCCTTTCTCTTCCCAAAGGATACCCCCTTCTGGCCCTCATGATCCTCCCATGCCTTCTTCCTGGCCCCTCTCTCCAGCCAGAGCTGCACGTCGATGGGCATCCAAACATCCTGCCCTTTCCCCTCCTCCTTCTCCAGAGCAGCAGCTTTCTCCTGGCACTGCTGAAATTCACATGCGCTCAGGTCTCTTTCGTACCTTCTCCTTTCTACATCCCTCCACAGCCTCCGGGTTACACCCCCCCTCTATTCTCTTCAGGACTACAGCCTCCGCTGTCAGACCCTGCAACCTCACGGGCTTGTCTGCCCTCTCCTGCACCTTCTGCCTGTCCGCAGCTTGCGTTACCCATTCCTGAGCCTTCTTCAGCCCCTCCCCTGCACACTTCAGGGATTTCTCCGCTGCCTCCACTGCCTACTCTCTCCAATCTGGAGTCTGTTCCAGGGCTGTCTTCAACTCCAATGCCTGCTCCCCCCTCTGCCTCTGGAGACTCAGTTACTATCTCATGTGCAGAGCTACTTTCTCTCCTGCAGAGCTTCAGTGTTGGTATGGCACAGGCCTTTCCACAGGGTCTTTCATCTGAATGCACCCTACCTGCAATTAGCCTCATGCCAGCGACACCCTCCCTGGGCCCTTCCACCATTTCAGACAGGCCTCCCTCCTCCTCAATAGTCACATCATTGACTCCATTGCCCACCCCATCTGAGACTCCTCCTGCTCTCAGGCTTCCTTCAGCTTGCCCCTTACTTGCAGCTTCTCCAGCTGCCATGACTGAACTCAATCCCAATATCATGCCCATTCCTTTGTGCATTCAGTTCATCTTTAATGCAGGATGGTGCATGTATGTCCCCCTTGATGCCTTGACTATAGTGGCTTGCCACAGAGTGCTCATATCCACCAATCAGCAGGGTGATTCTTCCCTGTCTCTGTCCTCAGCAGGAGAAATTCAGGTCTTTTCATTGAGGTTCGATCAGAGCAAAGAGTGGCTGCTTACAGCCTTTGAGTTTATGCAGGCTTCTTCCACACTCATCTGGGTCATCTGCAACTGCCTCAAGGCAGGCCCAGAAGGACTGATTGGTGGTCCCATGGCACATGCCATAGCAGATAGTTTCCAGGTCCATTATGAACACATTCAGCACCATCAGGATTTTGGTGAGAACTTCCAGGTCTATTTGGCTTATGATATCTTCCTTCATCATGCATATTTACAATAGCAAGATAACTTGCACATGGATGTGTGGCATAAACTTGTTTTTGAACACAAATTCAATGATCACATGCAGGATTGGATACATCATTCTATAGGTCTTCAATCAGATCTTCTCTTCAGTGATTCTGCTCCCCCTGTCTTCCCATCTTCTTCCGCTTCCCCTTCAAATCAATCCTTTTGGGAGGCAGAAACATTGTCAAATAGCAGTCGCAAAACTCAATCCACACAGTGCGGCAGATGCTGTCAGCCATACAATGCGGGTTTCCATAGCAATAGCAAGTCTACCCATTGCATGGTCTGTGGTGACAATGTCCACAAATTCTCCTCCTGCTCCAAATCAGGTCGCATTCTCTGCAAAGTTGATGGTTGATTTGCAGACTCCAAAGGAGTCACCTACTGCTTTGCCTACAACGGCCCAAATTCCTGCTCTGCCACAGACTGCCCACACCATCATGCCTGCTCCCTGTGTGCCAATGGACAACACTCTGCACAAAACTGCTCTGCGCAGTAGGTACTTTCCAGTTACAACCCCCCTTAAAGTCGACCGCTGTATTTCATCTCTTTGCAATACCAACTCTGTAGATTGTTTCTCATACATCATAGATGGCCTGCAATTCGGCCTCTTCTTAGGCCTAGAAAACTTTATATTAGACGCTATCTTCTCCTCTCCCAACCATTACCAAGATACCACTCACCACACATTTGTTATTGAAAAATACAACAATGAACACCTTCTCGGCCGTGTTTCTGAAGAATTTCCCCCTGATGTTGTGGAGCGTATGTTCGGTTACTTTTGCACAGCTCCACTGAATGTTATTGAATGTTCTCTGAGCAAAATGCAAATCACAGTTGATCACTCCTTTCCACAAAACAATCCACTCACTCCCTCAGTGAATTCATATATCAATACAAAGCAATTTCAGTGCAACTGGGGAACCTTCTCTGCATGCTGGATACTGGTTGCAGATGCTCCACCTGGCACACAGGTGGCAGTCTTTGATGTTGAATTGACGTTTTGGATAATTCCTACAAGACCTGAGGAATGGTTGTTCACAGCGCTGCATATTCAGGATACAATTGCATTCAATCACAGACTAAATTTTGGAATATCTCTTGCTCCAGGTATTTTTGGCTCAGTTGCAGACACCATTGTGCATATATACCAGTTGAAAGGGGTTGAGGCTGTCCTCAAATGGGTTGACAACTTTATCTTTTTCTGTTATCTTCATTCAAGGCCTGATGGCTCTACATACTACAGTTACGCCAAGAACCTTATCTGAGACATTGCCAAGGACCTCACTTGGCCTTGGGCACCAGAGAAATTTGTTCCTTTTTCCTTTGCATTTACTTATATTGGCTTTATTTGGTCAATTGATGACAAGACAGTATTGCTACCTACTGCAAAATGAGAAAAATACCTCAGCAAACTGTCTTCCTGGATACTAGGAGTGTATGCAAACTTACAGATAATGGAATCTATAATCAGAACCCTAAACCATGTTACTCTGGTAGTTCCAGCTGGACGATCATATCTTCCCAGTCTGTACAAATTTTGAGCTGGTTTTTCTTCTGTCTCTCCACCATGGACCAAACACCAGATCACTCCTGCCATTATGACAGATATTGAATGGCGGACTACCACTCTACAAAGTCATTACTCTCTTTGAATATACCAGCCTCCTCCTCTCCTTGACATCACTCTCCATGTTGACACTTCCACTTTGTAGAGCATTGGACTCAACCTGAACGGGAAGTGCTTAGCCTGAAAACTACTACCAGGATGGAAGACAACAGAAGAAACATTGGATGAGCAGAAATGATAGCAATCGATCTAGCTGTTCGCACCCTCATTGCTGCTAAGTACAGTAATGCACATATCATCATTCACTCTGACAATTCAGGCTGTGTTGGTGCTCTCCAAGCAGGGTGTTCAAGAATTTCAGCTTCAAATTTCATTCTACAAAACATTGTTACAAACTTTCAGACAATTCTCTGTGGATAACTACATCCTGGATACCTACTGCTGACAATTTTGCAGATGCCCTATCTCAAGGCATCTTCCCTTCATAAAAACTCCTTTATCCATTCCCTCCTGCAATTCCTACATATTTTAAATCCTTAGTTTCTCTGAGCATTTCATATTCTAGCCTGCCTGAAAATTAGAGCCCATTATTATAGAGTATACATTCAGATATCCTTACCAAGAGATAAATATTTGCAAACAACATAAATTCAATACATGACACTGTGATACACAGTTCATGGGACACTCAACTTCAATCTATGGTTAATTGTCAGCTCCTTACAATGTCTATCATCAACGAAAAAATCCAAATTACTGTTCATGCCCTTGCCTCTAAGTACATTTCAGCAATTTTTGCAGATCACAGTATTGCCAATCCGACTTCTATTACACTGCCCACAATCGGCACTCCACCATCCATTCTACTTCATACCTTTCCACCCCAATCTACTGCTCCCATTCTGTCCCAATCTATCGCCTCCTTATGCATTGGTCAAAAGAGACAAAGAGACAATTATGTGCATCACCCATACAGGTTAACTCACACAAATCACGTTAAGTCTGTTATTCGAGATGCTTGGAAACCTTCAACCCATGGCAAATACTCTAGTGCAGTTTGTCAATTCATAGACTACTGTCATATCAACGCAATTCCTGCAAATGAACTCCTCCCTGCTTCCAAGTCCTTACTATGCAAATTTGCCACTTTCTTTGCTGGTCACATTGCAGGTAAGACAGTATCTGCTAAGTGCAATGGTATTCAAGCGTGGAACATTGAGAATTATTACACATATTACAGGGATCAACAACTAAAATATGTCATAAAAGACATTGAAAACCGCTGACCACTTTTGTCTTTTTAACCAAAAAGACCTCCTGTTTTGGGCGACATGCTTCTCTGCCTCAAACAACACATGGACTGGTCTTCTCCCTCAGACCGATGCACATATTTCATAGCTTTAGCCTGCTTCTGGGGGCAGATCCGTCTTGGAGAGATTTTACCACTCTTGGAGAAGAAGTTTGACTCCTCTCTATATCCTACATGGGACAACCTCAAACCACCTGCAACCTCTTCTGGTTCTTGCACCTTGCACCTACCTAATACAAAAATGGGTGGTTGACAGGGAGAAGACATCATTTTGACTAGACAGGAATTCATAGACCCCATCAATGCTCTACTTCTACACCAATCCACCAATTTTGCTGCCCCTGCCCAATGCATAGCCTCATATCAAAATACAAGCAGTGGCTTCTCCATTCTAACCCAACAAAAATTTCTCAGACGAGTTAATTTAATTTTCAGACAAAACAACTTTCTTGTGGTTTTGGGACATTGCTTCAGAATCGGTGGCACGACACTTCTACTGTTGGCAGATATCCTGCCAGACATTGTCAAAATTCTAAGCAGATGGACATTAGATGCCTTCTTGCACTATTGGTGTCACATTGAACTCATTGCACCCCTATACATTAAATTCCTTACTCCAATACTGCAAGAAGCAGGATTTCTTCGACGCATCGCTTTCTGAGGGGTTATTGGCTACGTCAATACGTGATTGTCTATGATCCAGGTCCCCTATTTGCCGATGCCACACCCCTCTAGTTCACGTTGTCAAATGCAGGTCCAATGCCCACCTAAACTTAAGTGTATCATGATTCAGATGATGTATACATTCAGTATATTAGATTCAGACTTAATTACACTTGACTACTTTTCATGAACCCGGAACATGGACTGTTCAAAATGCCAGTCTGCAGAGCGGAGGAACGAAGTGAATGCAAAACATGTTTTGAACAAAGTGTCATGGTCACACATCCTCGGAACATCTTTTACTTGTACTCTCACCTTCTCTGTATTCTTTAGCACGTTAATCGTGTCTTTCACACCCACCATCCCACTCCTACAATCATTTGCATCAAAATTCAAGACATACATATATTTTACTAACAAATGCACATTTGATATCCTGATATCCTTAAGTCGTGTTATCTGCAGGTCTCTTATTCACTGATGCCACACTCCTCTGGTTTGCATTGTCAAATGTGGGTCCGATTATTTCTCTGCGCTGCCTCTGAAGGTCAGCGCGATTGGTATTTGCTAGTCTTTATACAATTAGTGCAAGAACTACTACAGATAGTGGAAGTATGAATACTGTAGCAGACTGTATGGTTGCAACTGTAACACATAATACAGCTTTCCAGAGTTGCTTATTTGCCTAAAAGTAATGCATAATGCATGGGGAGTTGCTAGTTGAAAATCAAAAATTTTAAACCTGTATTTTTGCGAATTTTTAATGGAAAACAGTGCAAGAAAAGTGTCTCTAATTGTTTTCTTCATCCAAAAGAGCCTCTGACCACAGTATCCCATCTTTGTTATATGCCCAAATATCTTCCTCCCTATTACCAGCATGCAAAATCCCGGATTCATCATCCTTGACCACTGACCCATAATCAACACAATATTTACCAGGCTCCAGACTATCCACCTCAATTCCAACAGCTTTGTGAGTAACACAGCTAATAGGCATGTCAGTATCATCCATGTCATCACCTTCTGAATGTTCACAGAGGAGATCATTCATATCGACTGTTTCAGTCTCCATTCTTGGAACAACTCCGATTCTGTCTTCAATTTCCTTTTGAAATGTTGCATCTTTCAGATAATATGCACGATAGGCAGATCTGGTGTTTTAATCACTGAAACACTTTTCTCCAAGGTTGAGGTTGCCAACAGTACACTTTTCCCAGGCCTATAGTGCAAAAAACTTGTTCAGAATGAATAACATTAATATATATGGTTGATACCTTTTGAATGATTTCACAACCTGTATAGCTTTGTAAAAATTTAAAAAAATCAACAACAGGCTATACTGAGACATCACAAAGAGCAGGAAGTGATGTTGTGACCTTGATTTTATTTGGTGTAAAACCATTGGCAATTTGTACTTTGTGACAAGCAACAAAGTACTTGAGTGCTTCTTGGCATAAAAAATGTTTAAGAATGCATTGAATGCCAACATCTGCTGGTTGAAAAATCTCTATGCCTGTAGCCATTTAAGTTCCAGATATAGTGGAATAGCCAAAAGCTGAACTCACATTTGACAGGCACAAAAATCAAAAAAACATTTGGGTGCTCATTAAAAACATATGTGCAGAACTCCAGGCTGATATGAACAGGATAGCAATCAATAAGAAGAATTGATTTCTGATCTGCAGAAAGTTTGTAGATCTCAATTATTGACTTCACATATGGGAGTAGAATGTTGATCATCCATTCTTTTATTGTTTTCAATATACTGAAGTGGCTTGTCTTCTTGAGGCTATCAGCTGTAACAAATCAAATTCCAAGATCAATAGCCTCATTATATCTTGATGCTTGAGGCAATGGAAGTGATGCTTTAGTTTTTCCTGACTAGACTTGCTGAAATAGAAGAATATTGCCAGCAGCTAATGTTGCAATACATAATGTGTAGGCATGCTTCTCATCATGGGCAACAGTTTCAACCTGTCTAGCACCTTTGTCATGATATGTCTTGTTGTAAGACATCAGAACAAAAATCTCTGTTTGATCCATATTGATCAGGAGTTCAAGTGGAATCTCATAGAAAACCATGAGATGAATAATTAGGAATGCACATTGTTCACACAGCTCAGCTGCGTTATCAGAAACATGATTTTCTGCACATGTGCCATGCCACACAGTCCAGTTCATGACACTTTCAAAAAAATGACCAATGTAATACTGAAAGCAGATTCTTGCTCAGTCAAATGAAAGAAAATACCAAGGTAGAACTGAACTGACCTCTGTGCATTTGAAAGTTTTCAAGAGCTCAGATTTCCTAGCTTCAATCACAGCTAATGCAATAGAGCGACCAAGCATTTGACTAATAGTTATGTCAGACTCCTATAAATCCTTCAGCTGTTTTTTGATTTCTTCAACAATCTCAGGGTGTGGTGCCAAAACACCCACATACCCTTTTCCTGCAAGTGTGTGATGCTGTTCAACATTCTTCAGAGTTTGTTTTGACCATTGTTTCTTTGTTTTCAAAATCCATTTCTGAACTGTTCCTTTATGCAGACTGTAAGGACGATCTCTAGAGGCTGTGGCTCAGTCACACAGCTGGCAGAGGGAGATCCAAAGTGTATTAGAGTATGTACTGACAATATCATAATAACTACTCACCTGGCAGAGGGAGATCCAAAGAGAACAAGTCTAGGGATTTCCTATGCTAGGTTGGACGCTTCTGGGGCTTCTGAAGCATGGAAAACAACTGTATAGTACAACAAAACCTTAAAAACTCAAAAATTGACTAACTAAACAACTGTGCAAACAAGGCAGGAAAACTCTGGACTTTAGAAGTCAGAAAGGCAAACTCCAGCTTATATAAGTGGTCTGGAAGCGGTGCTGAAGAGCCCACACTTGTCTGAATGGTAGCTAAAGTACCAGAGCATCTCAAGGGCTGAGAGTAGTACTAACAGATAGTGTTGAAAGAATAAAAACAGTAAAATGAGATGATGTCAGAAGAAATAAGAGGATGAATGAAGAGATAGTGAAGAGATAAGGAGTGAGAAAAGAAAGAAATGAGAAGTCCCCTGACACAGACACCTATATAATTCAGGCTGCTCATGTTGAAGTGTTTGAGTAATAAAAGCAGCTGACCAGACAACATGAGGAGCAATGCAATTGATAGGAGCCTATAAGAATGGATAGTACCAGTTGATGCATGTATATTAGCTCTGTACAACACCTCCCTTTTTTCCATTCCTGCACTTCTTCCACTTCTTTCTTTCTGGATATAAAAGCTCTGGAATGTCGCTATCACAGTGACCGATTCCTAATAAATAAGAATGTTTGAGAACTGCATTTTTGACATTACATGCCTTCTTGTGGCTAGATCTTTTTTTCTCCAGATGCCTCTGCTGTCTTTCACAATTAAGAAGCTGTTTTCTCAGCATGTGTTTTTCCTCCAGCCTTTCTTTCCTTTCCTGGTGATCTACAGCCATTTTCCAACATTCCTCTGCATTTTTTTTGATCTGTTTGGTTGCTTCTTTTTGAGTCAGCTTCTTTACACCAAGGCTAAATAAAGTTGCTTGACGAAGTGGCTTTTTCATTAATGTATCTGTGACCATGACCATAGCCTAAGATGGTTTTGGTGCTGGCACAGGAATAGATGTTGACTTCGACAATAGAAATTGAAGCTGTACCAATTCCGCTTCAGAGTCTATGTCACAGATTATAATCGCTTTTTTTGCTGCTTTTCTTCATGGCAGATTTGGCCTATCATCATCAGAGTTGATCACAAGATGTCACTGTCGTTTAAGCTTTGGTATAGTGGAGGCAATTATAAAAGATTGTTCATTTTCATTTTCGCTCTTAACAGGTTTCCTGAAGCAGTGTTCAATTTTCAACTCCAAGACATATAATTAAATGAACTATACTTTTTAGAAGGAATTTTTGCTCCAGAGGCCTTGGCAGCTGTAATAAGCCTTTCAAGCCATCTGTCTTGAACAAATTTTTGCTCGGAAGGAACCTCTTTAAGTATTTTTTTGAACATGTAGATCAGGCCCTCAAGCTGCTTTCTATGTTCTTGAAAGGTGATTTCTTTGCTCTGAAGTAAGTGAACTTCAATGCAGATCTCAAGACGTCAATTGAAAGCATAATAATGGCCCTCTTGTGCCACATCTTTAATGTCAAAGTAGAAATGATACTTTGATTCAGAGTCGGAGAGATCTGATGGAATTGAATAAGGCAGATTATTGAGAAGAGTATTGAGATGAGCAACTCGTGCTGCAAGTGCTGCTGGAATACCCTTATTTTTATCAGCCATAGAGGTAAATTCAGAGAGATTGATTGCACAAAAAAATGCACTTGATTGAGAACCAGCATACTGATGTTGAAAGTTACATAAATAAATTGCCTTCTCCTTATGCTGGCAGGGTGCCCTAGCAATAGTTGCCTAACTCATGTTTGGTCATGCATAACATACTCTCAGTTGCTAACTCAGATCCAAGATTTTGTGTAATGCACCCCTCCTGGTTGCTACCATACAGTCCACTACAGTACAAGATATTCAAGGATATGTGACCATAACATGGTTGCTCAAAACGTGTTCCACATTCATCTCATGCCTCTGTTCAGCAGACTGCTAGATCAGCGTGATCAGTATTTACTAGTCTTTGAAAAAACCTTAAAATATTTTAATACTTATTTTACTATACACATAGAAAGCCACCCTCAGTTGTACTACACATATACTTGACTGAGGACTAGGACATCTGTATTCATCTACAACAAGCAATAGCACAAAGAAGAACAATATACAATACAGAGGATGTACCCTTGCTGGTGGTATAAACAGAAATCATTCACTCATTCTTTATTACTAGCTCACTCAAATACCTACAAGCAGGGAAGAGTTTAACACCATCATCTCACACTGTGCTTACAGTTTCCATTGTTATTGCATCAATTATATTTAATACAGTACACTCACACTGCATGTTTGCACCTCCACCCTACTCACCATCCCTCAGGCTGTTCCATTACTTTTCACACTACAATTCTTTTCCTAAAAACTCTACACTATGTACATAAACTAGTCTCCTGTAGTTATCTTGAGTTTGGCCTCTTTTGGGCAGTCGACTCAAGAACTATCGGACTCAAAAAGAATCACACTCTTTTCCTTCTTGTAACCACATGCCAACTTGTCTAAATGCCAAAAACTTTTACCCAACAGAAACTTTCATCCTATTAACCTTGTTACACAATTACAACAGCCAATTAAGGGGCTGTATAATTATGCTAATACACATGTGCCTTTATGGCTATGACTGCTATTACTTTTGATACACTTCTTGCATGTTTATTTCTTCTCACTCTATTCTTTGCCTGCACACAGGATAGGTGGCTCATGGATTCATTGAGGACATTTTCACTCTCAAGGAGAGGAACTTCTACAAAAACATCACTATCATGGGATACTCCATGAATATCCTACACTGGCTCAAAAAACTGCCCCAATGTTTGGCCTTTTTGGAAGGATTCACATGGTGTGCAACAATTACCTAAGCAAAAAGTAATAGAAAATCACATGACATACAGCTGCATCCTGGCTTTAAGATGATGTATACATCACATAATTTGGACAAGAACTTGCTTATTAATAAGTAAAACAAAATATTCTATCATTGAGGCAGTTTTTTGACTCACTTTAATTTTTATATTTTCTCAATACTTTTCAGCAGTAGAAGATGGAAACACCTTGTGGGAAGTATAAACAATGTCATGTGACCTTGTTTGGGCTAATTTGACATGTTCAACTTCAATCAATCACTTTCTTGACACTCTACCACCATTATGTGATCTGTTTCTGCTGCCAATCACTCTTCTGTTGCTTCTCTCCTTAATGAGGGGTATTCTCAGCATCAAATCCAAGCAAAAATTGGCCTGAAAAAGGGCACTGTGGGGAGGATCAGTAAAAAACTGGAGAGCAACAAAGAGAATTATCCTGGAAGTCATTCTTCCAAGCTTACAGCATGTGACAAACAGTCTATTATTCATCAAATTACTACTGGGAAGCTGGATAATGCTGTTCAAGCTACACAGTTCATAAATTCTGTCATTTCCAGTCCTGTAAATCCTCAGACAGTCAGGAATGCATTGAAGGAGGCAGTTTTTGCTCAGCAACAAAGAAGAAAGTTTCCATGCTCAAGGCTGCTCATTATCATGAAAACTGGACAGTGGAGGATTGGAAAAGAGTTTTGTAGAGTGATGAGACAAAGATCAATCAGATTGGATCAGATGGGAAGGTATATGTGTGGAAAATTCCAGGAGAACTACTGTAACCGGAGTTACGGGTTAGAACTATCTTGTGTGTATCACACAAGTGCTAAATCAGACGCAGTATCGGATTGACTAGTACTTAGAGTGAAAACAAGATGTTGTCTTACGTAATACTCTACTAATTGATTATAGCATCATTGACGCTGATGAAAATACGGATGACTCCGTTACATACCCCCCAATGAGACCGAATACTCGGTCTTGAGAAAGGGAGGTAGAGCGAGATGAAAGATGCACGGTAGTGCAGCAGAGATGAAAGATGCACGGTAGTGCAACAACGGATGAAAGATGCACAGTAGTGCAACAACAGATGAATGCACACGCATGGCGTGGCTGCAAGGCGTTAGCACTCATGCGCAATAGAGATGTGTCGGCCGGACACAATAGAAAGCAGTCCTTATCAGACACGGGCGCAGGGGGCGCCAGCAGTAGATAGCCAATGGTATGTATAACAAAAATATAGAAA
>QFEW01006532.1:0-14610 GCA_003316525.1 Termitomyces eurrhizus | reverse complement strand
TGAATCCTCAAGTGTTAATTGATTCCAATAAATTCTCAAACTATTGTGTAAAGACACAGGTTTGCAGCACATTGTCGCCGTTCAAGTGTCTTGCTGAAACCCAGATCAGGTCGCGAAGCTGCGTGCGGCTGCCCGCGTGCCATCATACATGAATGACTTCACCGTGAGCTGCTCGTGACGATGACGATTCATCCACTGATGGCAACGTCCCGCTCAGGTTGAGCAGAATTTCATGAACAATAATGACTGCATCAGAAATGTCTGGTCAGACTGGTATGCAAAATATGTGGCAAGCAATGTCGATGCGTGGGTATTTCATATGTAATGGCTGGAAACGTCGCTAATAGTACTTTCTGGAAAGTCCGAATAGAGCCAATATTAATGTGCCTAATCTTTACGACAACTGGGTATCCGCTGTTGTGAGAGGGATGGTTCCCTTCCTCCGATCAGAGATAGCGAGGCTCATCCCGTTGTTCAACGATGGGGCGACGACGCCAGTTAACGTCGATCTCTCGTTCGCAGTTCTGCTGGACAACGCCAACATCTTGAACATTAATGACCAGCCGATGGACAATGGGGGCGTCGGGCTCACGACTGTATCCATAACTCAACAGGACCTCATAGATCAGATCTTAAATCATATACCTGACATATCATGGGCAAACCAACTGCCCAGACACTAGTTGAAGTTTCTGCACCGGATAGAACAATATATCACCTATATTTCAGTACAAGCTAACCGCAATATACCCTGTACTCTGAGTCAGTGGAGACTGCCTCTACTACTTATATTTTTTCACTGAATGTCTACGCCATAGATTGACTGCCCGATCGAGAACTTGTTTCCATAAGTTGTGAGGAAGAGGCGAAGGAAGCCATCGAACGAGAGTCCTTAGCGCTGAGCTCGAGTGTGCTGGGGTTTCAAAAAGTTTAAAAAGTTCAAACTGGTCTGTTGGGCCGTAGTACTACATGGAAGGTTTTATCTCGACTACGTAAGGAAAAATAGAATTAGGACTACGCTCGAATAACCAATAACCAGCTTCATCGACAGCAACGGCAGGAACACTGAGAAGATCCACAAGTCCATGCATCCGTGATGCAATAGGTGCTGCAGCATCGACGACTCTACGCCAAGGTTCATCCCAAATTCATCACACAAAAGTAAAAAGATATCCGGCGAGAGAAATCAAACAAACAGTCCCCAACAACCACGTTCGAGGTCCAGACACAGTATATGGAGACACAATGTCATTTTTAATCTAATTCTACGCTTCATTGAGTTACCACCTTCCTCGATGCAAACAACCATGCCAAGTACATAATGATACAACAGGCGTTGCACTTTGCTGCTTTTCTGACCACTTCATCTCAACGTTTGTCAAATCACCGTTCGTGGTGTGCAAAGAAGTATAAGGTACGGCGTTTTGTCATTGTCACTGTTTGGCCAGCTGCTGATACTTTCCGTCAGGCCCTTTTCTCAGTTCGTGACGCAGGTGTCTTCAAGCCTATCTCAATAAAGTATGCTAGCGCGCTGTCCTTTGTACATATCAATGTCTGTTAACTGGCGGGAACTTACGCTTACCACTACACCTGAAATATACCAGATTTCCACCTAGGATTTATGCGGGATGATCCTTGCGTCGACACTAGGGAGGTGTTTTTAGGCTGTATGGTTGTTCTTGAGCAAGGGATTTGTTTTCGTGTCGTCCGCTGTGAGGAGAAGGTGTCGGGTGACCCATCGTGCGCTTTTTGGAAGACATTGGAGGACTTTGAAATGCCTCGGATGCCTGCGCATGCCCTCCACTCACAGTGAGTAAGTTCAGTTATCTGTGTCTCAGACAAGAAATACATTATATCTGTACGGCTTTACAAGGTCTTGAGCAGCAATTTCGACGACGACGCAACCAAAGAGGTTCTGCAGGTCCTCTCAGATCTACATGTACCCCCTCAAATTCCGCAACGCAACGAAAAACGTTCACTATTATTACAGGAAGATACCGACTACAATGCACACGAGCATAAGACAAGTGACGCTGCCGTAATTACTCTCAATGAAGAGGTACCTGGGGAATCAGCAGGTCAGGCTCGCCGAAAAGTGCGCAGAGACTTAGAGAACAAGCTCACGCGAGGTAGTCAACAGCTTCTCAAGACGTTTAATGACGTAGATCAAGTGTGTATGTCTCTTACAGGTGTAGTAAGTAGTCGATTTATTGTATTGCAGAAGCTGGATGATTTGCAGCAACATATTAGTGCCAAGCGGTTGAGTTGTGATGAGGCTGAAAATCAGTTACGGCTAAATGAAGATTCGAGCAAAAATCTGCTTGGACGATCCGGCAGCCTTAGTGACGAGAGGTATGTGTATGTGGATTTCTAGTCATTTCGTTGTATCATCGAATAGTTCCCCAGGCAGGATGTCGAAAACAAAAAAAATCCGTTGTCACAGCCCGTTTCACGCTTACGGAACAGGAGACCGAGGCCATTGCTTCCCGGAATGAGCCTGTTGGACCGATTTTCTTCGCTGCCACGGATAGAACGGAGTTATTCGAGACGATCGCCGGATCCTTATGTCGGGGGAGGATGGACCAACAACGCAGACGCAAGGTCGCGCATTGACACGAGCTTTGATCGATGAACAAGTGTCTTCCCTAATTGATGAACATGTATGTGGACTGCTTTATTCCACTTTCAAACCTAACATTTAGTTACTATGTGAATATGGTCGATGCACACATTCAGCAAGTCGCAGAAATATGCGCCAACCACCTCACAGACGTAGAAGTTTCTCTTCCTCACACGCGATCAAGGAAACCTAGCTGGTGGGAGTATACGGTTGGCAGGAACGTTGAGATATTTCCGGTGTCTTTGATGTGCTATCGCACTGGGTTTCTCAGCAATGGACTGATGACTTTCCACCCTTCTAAGAAATGAACGATCGGTACTATTTTCTGTTATGTAGTCAGTTGATTGACCGTTGACTTTGACACCGTAAAATCATAGCAACTACTCGAGTTGTCTGGAAACAAACGACGCAACCATACAAGAATCGGTCACATTATGGATCAAGGAGTCCGAATAAGATGCAGGGTCTATACACGATCCATCATCATCATCCAACGCCTGCGGGGACACTATATTGGAATGATGACAAGCCTTTGATCAGATACTCAATCGTGGCGGACATGTATAAAGATGTGATTATCTCACTGGGCAACCACTTTTGTTGTTGACGATTTGGATTCTGGACATCTCTTACGGGCTAATCTAAGTCTGACTCTGACTTTTCAGCAGGGACTATAGAGGGGATTATACTATCGACGCCCGGTTAGTGCTGGATTATCTCTATATCGATATTACTGCCGTGCCTTTGTCGGTACCTCCATACCCCGCCGCATCGGCGGCTCACACTCCTGTCTCCCCCATCTCCACCACCGCTAGCACAAGCAGAGACAATGCAGGAAAGATAACAGGAGTGTGATCAGGGGAGTCGTTTCTGTTTTGTCGGCTTGTTCTTTATGCGTTGTAGACGACGGCATGCTGATGCGTTACAGCGACAACATCGACACTCTGATACGTCTGTACGAGAACGAGAACAGGTGAGCAGGGATCAGGCGTTGACTGCTGTGCCGAAGCCGGTCAAGACGTCCAAGTCGAGTGGGCGCAAGAGGGGATGAGTGAATGTTTCGGGTGGGTTTGGGTATAGTCAGGAGACGAGGCTGCGAGGGAGAATAGACGTGGACGGACCTCTGATAGTCATTTGCGTTGGGTGATGCAGAGGATAATGAGAGGGGTGCTGTTGTTGCATGGTTCTTGATGACGAGGAAGGTGGGTGCGGGTGTGGCAACTGCTGCGAGGTCTGCCAGGATTTGGTTGTGGCGGCATTCGGAACGTGCGAATCACGTCACAGCCTGGACGGTCTAGACTCGGAGCGCACTTTGTTACATTCCCGAATTCTATCTTGTCTCCCGAGGACCGACGTCTAGTCCTTGATCCCCTACGATAGACAAACGAGACACTGCGGCCTCGGGCTCGGAGCTATCAAGAGGTGTCACTTTGTAGGAATCTCGTTCAATTTCGATCCGGCGTGCTGCTACAGTTCTAATTCGAACTTTTTAGGCACCTCATTCCATCCTGCGTGCTGCTACAGTTCTGATTCGTGAACAAATGTTTTTGTTTCTGTTCTCGCGAGAAGTTGCTATACTTACTAAGGAGTACTGAGACTCGAGACTCGAGAGGTCTGTGATACAGAGGCTGTTATTCGCTTACGTTGTCCGTCGCGCTCGATCGGTTACGAACTGTACAAGAACTTTGACCGACTCCCTGTGGTGGTTGTTAATCATGGTTCTATTGACGGAGTACTTGTTCGGCTCGGGGCTGCTCCCAAAGAATAATCTTTTTTTTTTCTTTACGGGACACGTTCCAGTAAACAAGCATCGTGCCTTTATACATTCTTGACAGAAATGGAAACGCTGAGACTTTCCTGTCTTCCTTTCAAGCACGAAGGCGGCAACTGAGAGACCGGAAACAAAGAAAGAATTTATCGACCGAAGAAGTAAAACCTACCTAGCTTACTATACATTCAGCGACCGTGACAAAATAAAAAAAAAGTCGCCGATGACATTGATTTCGATCCGCGCCATTCATGGACTGTTTGATTTATGCACACTATCAGGTCGTGCATCTCACTGGACAACGTACGATAGCGGAGGGACAAAGGAGAGAAACCGAAAAGATGATCGCATGCAGGGAAACAATGGTACTGCGAAAATTCCTTATGCCATTTCTATGTTGTCTCAAATTATGTATGTATGATATACGTGCCGCAGCCCAGGGTTGAGTCACTCGTCCTATATAAAAGGACAACAGAATTTTGTGTTTTGAACCATTGTGAACTCATCGTTCTCAGATTCCTCAGCATGCATTTCAAGACCTTTGTCATCCTTTCCTGCAGCCTTGCCACATTCGCAAGTCCGATTTCTGTCAGCGACATTGCTGGCCCGGTCCTCGACACAGTCAAGGTTGCTGCTGACGACCTTCTCGGCAAGCCTGTTGATAGTACCACTCTGACTGCCGCCGGTATCAAATCATTTTCGGAAGTGTCCAAACTCGCACCCCTTTGCACACAAGAAGAACTCGATGTAATGTGTTCTACAATTTTGAAATCTTCCTTCTAATGCCTCGACACAGACAATTCAAGACCTCAAAGTGAAAACTGCAATTGTAGGTCTATTTCTTATTCCCGTCTTTTTGTAGTATTTTGACTGTTGTGTGATTCAAGATGAAAGCGGAAGAACAGACATTAATCACTAATTTTTACACGGACATTCGAGTTCGAAACGGGCGGCCACGCATCGAGGATATGCCTGCGGAGCATCAGCCACATTTACCGAGCGATAAAGAATGCGAGGAACTTCACGACACGAGGGAAGCTTTTGACCGAGTGAAAAGGTGCGTCATCCGTGAAGTGTGTTTGGCTCAGAAGATTGAACAGACCACTATAAATACAGCGGAAAACAGCAGTATCTGATCACCAAATCTGACGGCACAACACTGATTCAATCAGGAAAACAATTGAGGTAGGGGACCAGTTCTCCTGCAAGGACTGTCTGACGGTCAAATAGAGGAGGTCTTGCTACAATTCGGAAGAACATCCAGGAGCAAAATCGGAAGAACGCCGAAATTGAGAGGAAAAGCCGGGAGAAAATTTCAAAACCATACAAAGAACACTATTGGCAATTTTGACAAGTTATGTAGTCCATAGTCCAAACTTCTCAAAAGTTCCGTATTATTGAATCGTCGCAAAGAAATAATATATCTGTTAGCCTTTTAGCTGAGAAATGCCAGGAAATTTCAGCCGATTTAGCCTGTCAAGCAACTCGAAAGTGCGATTTGGGCTTTACAGGCCCCGGGAAGCTCCCAAGAAACCTTGTCTGCGAAATAGCGGATTTGAGGGGAATTTTTGTTGCGATCCCGACGCAAGGCATCGTAAGTGTGCCAACCACTTTTACAATTTCACACATATCATAAATCCATTGTCGCCACATATCACACACCCATTGTCACCACTGTACAAAGCAACTTATAGATACATATACGACTTACCTACATAGTGGCACTGTTAAAAATTGACTCTTCATCCGCGTCGAATACTGCCCCTTGATCGACTGCGGTATGCCTTGAATCTCGACCTCGAGCGCAGATGCCTATCGAGTTGTGGGCCCAAACCATTCCCTTTTCTCAATCAACTTTGAATCGGCTAGTGGCTTACGATGTCATCTGCCTCGTCAAATTCTATTTTGACTTTACGTAGCGTGGCGCGTCTTTGCTCTGTTGCGACACACTTGGGATTAACAATCCTTCCTTGATGGCGAGGGTCATGAGATAAGTGCGTGCTTCCTGTGAAAGTATGAGGATTGGGATTTGACAAAAGGCATGATTCAGCGCCCAGAACAAAAGATGACTTAGAAGGGTCCAGATGGCGATCGGAAAGAAGAAGACCTTTAGTTTTAGTAATAGGTGAGAGATACCATTCCAATTTTGACTTTGATGTAAAAAAAAACCCGAAGACACAAGATCTGGAGCCTGGACACTCTTGATGACAGAGAACAAAGTCAACATCGCAGAAAAAAAAGGGAATTACTGGCTTTGAAAATATGTTCTGATAATCTCTGGCTGAATCCGATTTTAATTTGATTGAGGCAGAATGTAATTTTCAGGGAAAATCTGTGTTTAATTTCTACTTTGGACATTCATCTCGGACTTGATTACTTGATATTTTTAAATCTGCAAACAGACACACCGGTAGATAGATCATCTGATCAAGACCTAGTACGAAGAATTATATAAATAACTGTGGAGTGCATGTTTTGTTCCGGCAAGCTTTGCATGTCGCTTCCGTCCTGCTAACTTCATCACAACATTTGTCAGACCTCGCAATTGTACGAAGCCGCATGAGGAACGGCGTTTTTTCATTGTCACTTTTTGACCAGCTGCTGATACTTTCCGTCAGTTCTTCATTTACAACGAAGGTGTCTTCAAGCCTATGTCAAAGTATGCCAGCGCGCTGTGCTTAGCATATATCAATCACAACACTTGTCCCATCGATAGTATTTCTATTGGTTGTTACCAACAATCACTACAAATCTCTTTAGTACCCATACCAACCCCATCCCCTCTTGGCGACTGCTTGGAGACGGCGTTGGTGTTGAAATCAGTGTGTGGAAAGGAAGGATTGGCAACGGCATCGGGGTTGCTTGTGACTCGACGGAAGTGAAGGATGGGTCCTTGAATGTTTCCGATGGTGCTTCTAGTTGTCTGGCACGCTCCACGGCCACGGGCGTTTCTCGATCCTTCCCACTTAAGGTCCCGTTTCCATTCACCGTGCCACTCTGACTCTCATTCACAGATATAGGGGTCCCTTTGGGCATCAAGTAGCCAGAGGGTATAGTAGGAATCGCAAACTCGTGGTTACCAGGGATAGACGGCGGTAAAAACAACGACGAAGGAGAGGGAAACAGTGAAGATGACTGAGGAACGTCGACACACAAAGAGGAAATCGGACAGCGTCCTGGGTGGGCTGGGTGAACAGTAGTCAGAGAAGAGTGCTTGGAGCTTACTTAGCGACTCGGTGAAGACTGTGGCCGTGGGTCCTGCAGACAACAATAAGGAAAAAAGTCAAATCGACAATAAACTGTCGAGACGGCAGCCATCGAATCAGGGTGTAATGCTGAAAACAAAATGCGTCAACGATCAGCTTGTAGTGTTGGCAAAAAACTTAAGGGCGTACATATATCCACAGCAGTAATTAGGATTTGTAATTCCAGATCACAAAAAAAGGTTGAATTGTTCGCGTCAATCGAACTTTCAAAAATTATCAGTCAAGGTAGTGAGATTAGTTGTGTCGCTGACGAATCACTGATAAACACACCGTTTTACAGCATGGGCATGCTATCGTTGCTACAACAAGCGTTGTCTCTATATGGCTCAAAGTGGGAGCAACGGACTGCTGACAAACAAGCACGTGCCTACAGGTGCCTACCCTTCCGAAAAGCTTTATGCGTTGTCACGTTTTACAGTGATGTTATGTCCGAATCTTTGTCAAATTATTGATTCATTTTCTCGATTGCAAGTACCTGTTCACTCACCTCGGTTCGCCATACAATGGTAGATGAGCCAGTGAGAAAATCTCTTGTTTACATATTCTCACCTTGTGTCTGCCTTTGCTTCTTGAGTCTTGACCATTTACGTGGTATCTGTGTTGCGTCATTAACATGAGTAGGGCCAAGTTCAATCAAAGAGCCCAGTCTACAGGATGACTCTACAAAGGACGATTATACGAGACAACATCCTTTTAAACCGTATATCCCTGCTATGGCACTTGTAAGAGACTCCATGCTTTTCTGTGTTGACAATCTATTTGAACCGGCAGAGATCGAGCAGGAGAATATGACCATTCTGCAACCCTTCTTACGATGCGTATACATAAGCATCTCACAGCTCGATGACGTCCAGGACAAGGGTTCTCCTGCTTTGAGAGTTCTTCACCTCGATGGATTCATTTTTCGCGCCGGCACCAGGATAGCATGCACATTAATGACATGCCTTCATGAACTCAAATGCGGTGCGATATTCTTTTGTTGAGATGTTACTCGCCTGCTTTGCTTCAAGCGTTTTCGTTCAGGCTGACATTTGTTTTGATTCTGTGTGACGCTAATAAGTGTACAAAAACTCATTCTCGATTTCTTGTTTATGATAGTTGGTACAGTAGGTAAGTAGATCGTCTGCTGTATAAATGTAATTTTTTAAACCGCGCGTCATAGTACATGTCAAAATTTCAGGTTTGACGCTGTCCCAAGATAAAGAGCGTGATCAAGACTATGTAGCCCAGGGTCTCGTCAAGAGTGCTACACGTGAATGTAGGAAGAGGGCAGCCTGACCTTGGTTTGCAGGAAATCGGGCGCCTTTGGAGAGCTACCTCCACTGTTTCCTTCACTTTTGGCCTGTTTCTGGTTGTATACATGTGATAACATTCATACAAAGGAGAAAAGATGGAGTAGACACACCTTCAATTCCAACGCCCATTTGTATGGGTGGTAACGGTGCAATTTGAGTGCGCCAGACACGACAGAGCGTGCTTTTCTGATGGAAGATCCACCATTTGATGGATACGATTGAATAGAGGGAGGCATCAGCTCCTGAGGTAGCGCGTCGGCTTCAATGGTATTGTTGAGCTTCATCGGTCACAGAGAGCAAATAGCCTGTGTGGAGTAGTAGAGACAGAGGGCTTATATTTCTTTTCCCTTCCTTCCATCTTTGAATTTGAAGGTACTTTGTCCATTTCCGGTTGATGATGAGATTTTACACACTATCGGACTTCTGCTCGGGTAATGAATTGCTGGGTCTTTTTGGGCTGGTTCTTGGGTCGATCCACTAAACTCGACGATCATGACGTATTTCACACATTCGACGGTAATGTTTTTATTCATCCCTTCAAGAGTCGCCAGGAATTGGTACAGTACGGTTATGGGTACGTGATGCTCAGTTTTCCTTCCTTTGATACCGAGTGTGAACTCTTTTTCAGACTCGCAATCACGAGGTCGCCGCAGTGCCCAAGGGTCAATTTCTGACTGTGAACACTGTGAAATGATGGTGCGGAACTTGGTGCCTACCTTCGTTGGGCAGTTCGGCATGTCATTTGCGCGCATGTCAGCTTTTTTTTTGACTTTTCTTGTGAAATCCGCCTGCGGATTGGTCCTCGTGCACTGAGGTCTATCATCCTTAATAGTTAACTAAATTTACAGCCAGAAAAAACACCCGTGACATCGTTTTAATGAAGACTATCCATTTCGCAGAGAAGAAGCCACAACTCAAACCTTATGACGACGTATATGAAATCAGTGCATTCTAGAAGATTTGTCAGGGCCCTGGCAAATTCTGATCATTATAGTTCCTAGTTAAGAGGAAAAAGACAGCAAAGTCGAAAGTAGTAAGCACAAGGCCGAAGGATGATTATCAATACTGAGGGATTGACTCCATGTGATCACATAAAGCCATGTATGGTTAGCATGACTGGCAAGGTCCTCATTTGTTGAGGGAATCAAAGTATATATTACATACTGTTATATCGGACTTGCCGGGGAGGATAGAAGCCTGTGGAAATAATTTAAACGAGGGATTGACAAGGATTGAGACACCAAAAGAGAGGGAAAAAGGGAGAATGACGAGCCTGTAGTGCTTGATGAAGATACACTTAGGCTGTCAGTACCAGCCCAACAATTGTATCTGGTTATTTCTAATTGAATGTTATTATGTAGAGTCTTGTAATCTGCTGTAATGTATCATCGAAACTTCAAGAAAACAGCTGCGAATCGTCACAGAACAACTAACAGCGAGCAACCGTGTTCGGACCTTTTCATGCTGCACCTCGTCATCAAACAACGCATCATCCTGTCCTGCACCCTCCTCAAAAGCTGCCTTGTGCTTCTCGAAATGCGCGCCGTGCTTCCTGGGAACGTAGAATTGTCGAATATGAGTTTGCAAAATGGAAAGAACAACAAGACAACACGCTCGGGTCCGATGATGGTGATAAAAATAACAAATGCTGAAACGACGCTAATTAAGATACCTTGCGCCTGTTCCGAAAGCTAACGTAGTTACTCAGAAAAGGAGCGTTGACTTACTGTCACGTAATCAGGAACTCTGGTCAATTTGCCATTGACCATGATCGTCGTCCTCAACTTATCTCCACCAGCTCCGAGTCGTCAGGTCACACAACGTCCTAAGAGCAAACCGAAAAGATCACATACTGGCTTCGATTTGCGATGTTGCAAACGAAATCATCTACAATGCCCGGATCAATCAGTGCATGCACGATATAAGAGCATGATAGTACGCACGTTACTGACTTGATACGCAGCTCCAGGAAAGGTAGTGCGAAATGCAGGTGGGAATATATCTTCAAATCTATCAGAAAACATCAAACAAACAGGGTGATGTATGGGCTTGAGGGGGACGCACATCGTCCCAAGCGCCTTGCACGGCGATTTGGATATAAAACGGGCCTGTGGGCGAAAGAAAGTTTTCCTTCTATTTTCAGACCACTGAAAAGCACCAGCATACAAAGATTCTGATATTGCAGCTTCAGCACTACAGAAGATGCAGGGTGGAGTGCTACATACACCGCATACTGAAGTTACACATGAGGGAACCAAGGGGACACTGGAGGTTGATGTTGACGGTAGGCGAGTCGTCTTGAGGGGGCTTCACAAGGGTGGAACGTTAGTAAAAGAGCAAAGACAAAGGAATATAAGAACATTTTACTTTGACGAGTTGACGAGTGCTCCACGTGAGGAC
Organism: Termitomyces eurrhizus; assembly: GCA_003316525.1. Lineage (NCBI taxonomy): Eukaryota > Fungi > Basidiomycota > Agaricomycetes > Agaricales > Lyophyllaceae > Termitomyces > Termitomyces eurrhizus. Next base: position 3,261 of record QFEW01006532.1, on the reverse strand, counting down.
TTGGCATGCAGGGGCAGATACATGTTCCGGGAAAGAGTCGAACCTTCTTGGAACTCATAAAGGCTAGATAGAGCACGACGAATGATGATATCGGAAGCTTTTTTATCGTATCACTAAGTTTTTGATGACATCGAAGGTTACATGCTTATACATGTACAACTGGAATTTTCGAAAGATGTCAGATGGTGAGTCCATCTATGCGAGTCTCGCTAGGAGGCATGACAATGAAGAGGCAAAGCGTGGTTGACGTCTTGATGAGCGACGCAACATCAGGAGCCAGTCAGGATGAACTGCAAATGGAGTAGAAGCGGAGCCCTATAGCGACTTCAAAGCGTAGCATAGAAAGAATGAAGATTGTCTTTGCTCAGGAGGTAAGGGCACAGTTTGCTCGTTTCATGGCGCTTGCTTTCCAGCTCAATGTCGATGGATGATTGCCAAGATCCTCGTCACACGTGACTAATCTGTTTGCATCCCAGCTCGATGCTGCTCCGACGAAATCTCAGGCTCGGGGTTGTCCCGGGATTCTGCGCTTTGGCAATCGTGACAATATGGTTTTGGTCGTGTCTCTATCCGATCCCGGATGAGATGGAGCCGGAGGATCTCTGGGATGCGCAAGACAGGGTTTCCCGTCGCGGTACTGGTTGGACTCGTGCTCGTGCTACTGTGTCTGGTCGTGTTTTACCTCGTGCTCGCTGTTAGCAGCAATGAAGTACGCAACTCACACATCGACGGCAACATCCGCATCAACACTACAGACCAAGTCCTGTACCAGCTCATCTTCGAGGAGTTCAACGTCGATGGCGTTGAGCTGGCTAAGTGGCCAACGACTCCCATAGGTCTCTTTTCGCCCTCTTGCACCCACCCTCACGCTCCACAGCGCCTGCTCATGTCCTTCCACCTCTGTCGGCCGCGGCGCCCCAGAAATCGACATTTTCGAAGCCGAGCACGCCAAGGACACCTGGGTTGGCCATGTCACGTCCATGTGACACTTGGGAAGCTAAAGCTGCGCAAGCCCAGGTCGGATTCGGACTATGAAGAGTCACGTCGAGGAAGAAGGGAAAGGAAAGCAAAAGGCAGGCATGATGAAAGCTCGTTCAAAAGAGGGCGTCACGTCGAGGAAGAAGGGAAAGGAAAGCAAAAGGCAGGCATGATGAAAGCTCGTTCAATGCGAGGACGGCTGCCGACGAGGAAGGTCAAGACGGAGAGGGTCAAGTCTATAGCCAAAGCCGCCCCACCACTCCTAGGGACAAGGAGAAAGACATACAGCGAGTTAACAATATTGTCAGCTTTTTGGTCGAGGGGAAGAAGGGTGCTGAGCTTGAGGAAGCAGTGGAAGCCTGGGAGAGGCACGAATGGAAATCGTCAATAAATGAGAGGCACAGCGTCGACGAAGACAATGACAAAAGTTCTAGTGCCGTAAATCCAGTCGACATTCCATGCACCACTACTGCCAACCTCGGACATATATTTAGGACGAAACCTCTCCCGCTGATCGTCACCGTCAACCCTGCCCCACCCTCTGCTCCCTCCCCTGCGCCGGCGTCGACACCACTGAGTCCAGCTCTTTCGCTCCTTTCACCTGCGTTGACTTTATCCCCTTCGGTCACACCGCCAAGCTCACCCGAGTCCTATCATGCAGAGTGGGCGCAGGGACAAGCGCACGGAATAAAGAGGTCGTCGAGTGCACCGGCACCAAGTATGAGGGTCGGGGTGCCGCGAGTGCAGAATCAGATACAGGGTGTGTACATACACGGGACCCGGCAAGATCAGCTCGGACGCGGGAATGCGCAAGGACATGACAACTCACAAGGAGGAACAGAGATGAGAAAAAGACATGTTCGAGCGCTTCGGTTCTGGGTTCGATTGGGTCAGATTTGGATGGCAAAAGGAACAAGGAGATGCCGAGAAGGGAGACAGTGTCAGTGTCGCTTCCGCTTACACGTATGGATGCGTGTTTCAGAAGGGATGGAGAGAGTCATACGGGCACGATTTCTGGTCCTGTGAAGCAAAAATTTGATGTGCAGGAACAGGGTTCGCCGTTGATTGAAGGTTACAACTTTGGTGAGGATGGAGGGAACATGTCGACGGGCCTAACTTCCAGCATTGTTTCCGACATGCCGTCTGCTTCCACCACTGCGAGTAACGCCCCAAATTACTATTATCCCGATTTTCCAGCTTCACTACCGTCCGCGGCAGCACCGTTGCAGTAGCACCAACAGGAATAACATACATACACGAGCACAAGCATGAGTTTGTGGCCTGCAGTAGACTCTTGGTTTATAGATGAGCAGTGCCAGCCACTTCGGGAGGGGTCCTTTGAGCAGCCATACGAGTGGTATACGTACGGCTATGGAACGTCAGGAGGGGTGGAATATGACAAGGTTTATGAGGCCACGGAGAGAAGGTATTTTCAGGTAGGGATCTTACCCTGTGAATAATTGTCGTCAAGTTTTACTTTTTCCCCAGAGTTTTCCTTTGGAGGCAGAACGGGGAAGGGATGAGTATACAGCTGTCATGCAGAGGGAGTTGGAGCACGAACACGAACACGAGCAGCAATGGAGCACGAGCTCAACAAAGTCTAAGAGCTTTGTCGAAGCTTCCTCTCCCTCCAGGTCAAGCTTGGCTTTGACCCCACAAGTGCACCAAATGAGTACAAGCACAGACGAAACCGTAAACACCGGCACAGATGTTGGTGGGTTCTTCTGCCCGCTTGTGTCTTGTCGGATTTCTGTTCCTTCATCCAAGTTCTCGAGCTTGACCGGTTGGGATGGGAGCAAGAGTGAGGATGGCGCTGAAGGAGATTCGAGATATGTGGGTTCTGCGTGAGGTGCTGCTATTGACGTTTGTGGAGCAGAAGAAGCGCAGGGCCAAGGACCGGGGTCGTGGTATGGCTGGAGGACTATCCAAAGTGTTTGACTCCATGACTGCGAGGGGTGGGATGATACAGCTGCTGGCGTGGGTGCCGGTTCTGGTGCGAGTGGAGGAGAGGGGGTGTATGGAGCTTCTGGAGATGGAGGTGCGCAATGTGATGGGCTGATTTTTAAAGGCGAGGCTGCCTAGTGGGACGACAGTCGTTGCCCTCCAACACCCTATGAAATTCATTTACGCTCAAGAAGGTGCGCTGACGTCGTATTTGTAAAGGTTGGATGGAAGATCTCTGCGGAAGACCGTTTTTTTTTGTTCTTTTCTTGTTTGTTCGACGGAATATATGGCCTTTTCGACTTGACAACCAATTCGACGCTGTATAACGAATACCCGAGG
>QFEW01006530.1:0-14206 GCA_003316525.1 Termitomyces eurrhizus | reverse complement strand
GATCGGAAGAAGCCTACAGAAGCGAGACTGGATCAACATCAAGCTTTTCAGTGTCACGAACTAGTTCTCACCATCCACTGCCTGAACGACATGGGCAACCAACCCGCTTCCCGACCCCTCAAGAGAACGATTTTGAGTTTGAGTTTCCATGTAACCGATCACTTCAAAGTTGGCAAGCGCCCAAGTATGCCATGCTTTGTACCAGGTAGGATCAAAATGTGTTGCAAGGTAGTAAGATTGAAGGATGTCTTCCACGTTTCGCTATGCGGGAAACATCCAGAGATGTCCAACAAGAGTTCATTGACATGACGCTTACCGCTCCCCAGTTATCAGCCAGTTCAACCTGCCACTGTCCCGTCTTGAAGTAACAACGTGCCAGAAGTTTCGATAGTTCCGTCAGCTTGTGCTTTGGCACATCCACGTGGATAGGATTGTCTCCCGTCTCAACCGCTAAATCTCTGGATAGGCTTGCCGAGAACTGCCGAAGGAAGCCCAGGCTTTCTTCCCTCGCGCCAGTCGCCCACATGAATTTCAGCTGAGCATACACAACATTAGGCGGCGCTTTCGTGTGTGTTCCTTGGCTGTGATGACGCTGCGTCGTTTTTTTAATCAGTAGTTACTAGGGATAAGATATTGATTACTTGTGTGGGAGAGAGAAGAGAGTTAATTGTTTTCTCCGCTAACGCCATGCGCTCTGACTTGCGACACAAATTCGCAAATTTGATCCACATGACTGGGTCAGTTTCCGGGTCGAGAACCAATGTTCTGACCTGGAGAATACGTTGCCAGACTTCTACGTCAGGCTGACATCCTCGAAGTCTAACGCTACATGAGTACAAACTTTAGTATTGTCTGGGAGTGACCCACCGCTTCATCCAAGTCTTCCTCATTGTTGCCTGACGCTCAGGCTGATCAGCGTATTGCTTGTAGGATATGATCTCTTCCAGCTCTGAGAGCATCTGCGCACGAACCATGACGCTAACAAACGTCATAAACCAACCACACATGCAGTGGTCATAAACTACTCACTTGTATGATCGACCGTACCCCTCTCCAACAAACGAACTCAGTTCTGGGTCGAGTAAATCACGGGCCTTCGCTATGTGGACCAAAGCCTTGGGGAATTGGTTTTGATGGACGGACAGAATCGCCCGATAGAATGCGCGATCTGGAGAATCAGGTTTCATAGTGGTAATGTAATCATCCATTTGGTCCCATTCATGCAGAGACCATGCTGCTGCTGCCGCCATGGGAGCGATCTCTCGTCTGTACTCGTGATTTGCGGTGGACCAAGTTTGCTCTACTTGTGTAGCAAGGGAATCCCATTCACCAAGAGCATGAAAACACTTCATTCTGCCGATCTGAACATCCTGATCATCAGGATCTGTCTCTGCCTTCCGTTCGTAGGCCACCAAGGCTTCCTGCCAACGACCTAGACGTTCATACCATTCCTCGTGTTTAGTCACATCATACTGTTCACGTGCGGTTAGGAGGGTGCCCCATGCAGCATCATGCTGCTGTAGTCTTGTGTTTATTGAAATCAGCGATTCAATAACGGCCGGTGAAGACTCAGAAAAGAATTCGAGCTCTTTGTAATGCAAAGCTTTCGCATACGCCATGTACTTCATCGCATACTCGCCGAGTGTCCTGTGCTCGATTGGTAATGGCTTCTCTTCGTGCTCCATGAACTCCGCCAGATTGAGCAATCGATGAATGAGCTCGGATGGTGCAGTTGCTGAAGTAATAGCGTGCTCGATCGACCTAACAAGGTCTTCCTGTAATGTCATCTTTTAGCATGGGAGTAGAAGCGTACAGATTTAAATTATCCAACCTGATATTGATCGTAGAGATCTGTCCAGCATGACAGGAAAGCAGCGTTGAACAGCTCCTTCGCCAAGGGAGGGTGAATATCGACTAATCCCATGCATGCACGAAGAGCATGCGATGTGGATTCTTTCATAAATTCCACACTGAGTCGATGCATCCACTCTGTCCAGTCTTCGCGGGTAGTCACTTGCGAGACGTCCCAAGCCTGCTTGAGATGTTGTTGATTAACGGCCAATTTAGTTGCCTCTGCAGGTGCCGAGAACTCGGGTGCTTTGCTGCTTTCACTTTGGCTATCGCAAAAATGAGACGTAGCAAAACTTGAGCGGACTCCCGCTTACAGTATGTCCAATATACCGGCTTCTTGCGGTAGACGTTCACCATTCAACAGCTTGGAGATTAAATTCTCGTATTTAGGATGGGTGATACGATTTCTGAGAATAGACTGTCGGCAATGAGTTTGTTACACGTTCTTCCACGACCATAGTGACACGCACCTTGTTGATTGTCGGGACAAAGATCGCAAAGTCGGAACCAAGTTGCAAAACAAGAGAACAAAGAGTATCCATCACCGCCATCCGAAGCTCATTATTTGGGCCATCAAGCACACGAACGAGTGGATGTATAATCCGAGAGGCATGATCAGAAAAGTTAATTCGTTTTGACAGACCGTCGATAATTTGAATGGCTCTCTTTCGAAGGGCAGTGGTGCCTTCGGGTCTCTCATACGATTTCACAATGATAGGAATGACGAGGTGAAGATATTCCTCGATGTTAGTACCGAAAGTTAGGAAGGCGTCGAATACCTTAATCTGTGTTTCCATTTTCTTCTCTGTTGAATCTCCTCCATCGAAAACCTTGAGCATGAGTGGCAGGATAGTAGGCAAGAAGGGCTTGAGTTCAGCGTCAAGAGCTTTTCCTAAAGCTTCAATCAAGACAACGATAGGTAGTTGAAGTGTTGTATTGTCCCATAGCTCAGTTATCAAGCTGAATACGTCTGGCATGAAGTTGCGAACGTGTTGTTTGACAATACCAACGAGAATCGCAAGCTGTTCCAGATAGAAACTAAGGCGCGCAGTGGGCCCACGACTGACGGCTGCAAAAGCAGGAATGATCTACTCGTCCCTCACGTTCAGAAGAAGAAGAGCACGTATTTTTGCACAGTGCACTCACCTGCGGGAGAAAAGTGACACATTTGAGGCCTTGTGTTTTGAAAATGGACATAATAGCCTCGATCACGCTGGTGTGGTGGGTATTGAGTGATTGATCCTTGAGTATTTCAAGGAGTGAATTGATGACAACAGATTGGAAATAATCGTCGGATGGTGCGGGACCATTGTTCTGGTTGAGCGGTACTTGATTGACTGCAGTCACAGCAGTTTCGCTTGCTTCTCCCTCTGGTCTGATCTGGTCTAATATAAGATCCGAGAAGAATATCATGACTGATGAATACAAACCTTCCGCCGGTAGGGATCCAGAGCTCCCATGATACCCAACACTTTAACGACCTCACGCCGTACAGTTTGGTTACTTTCCGTCCTAAGTATTCTCCCAAGTAGTTCCAAAAGTTGTGGATGGTCTGCCAGTGGAGAGATAACATATCCTGTGCTTGAACATACTTGACCAAGGGTGTGAAGAGCCGCATCTCGTTTAATGAGCGATGGATCTGCAAGTCGCGACATAATCACCTGCATCAGTTCAGAGACATGAGGCAAGGCCTCTTCTCCGCTGACGCAAGTGAGCTCTCCAAGGCACATGAGGACATTAGCTGCTACAGTTGGGCTGACATCATTGGCTTTTTGAAGGAGGACTCGAAGCATAGGTAGGGCGTAAGGTTTGATGAGGCGTTGGGTAGCACTGACCAGGAGCGTCAAGAGGCGAGTACAATCTTCCCGATTACGGCTAGAGAACACTTGGCTATAAGATTAAACCAGAAAAATTGTCAAAACGTACAGTACGGTTGAATACTCAAGCTCAGTCAACAGTTGTATGAGCGCCTTGCGCAGAGATGGCATTACATATGCCGGGTTGTGCTTTGCCAGACGGCCAATCAACCCCACAGCAACGACACGATTCTCAAAGTCTTCGTCATTTAATGCGATGAACAATGACCGGACATTCTCAGCCTGTGCGAGATGTCGGTCAAACCTTTCGTGGAGCGACGACAGGACTGTGTGTCTGATGGATGCATCTGGAATGGATGAGTACTACTTCTACACTAGATAAAGAGTGCGAGGTACCGGGATCAGCAATGCCAACAACCAAAAGTTTGTCAAGGACGTCGCTAATAACTTCAATGGCATGGCAGCTTGCTTGATAACAAATCGGATCCCGGACAAAGAGACGACAGCATGTGAGAGCCGCAGAGCGCCGGATCTCGGAGTGATCGTCTTCAAGGTAAGGAAGAGCATTAGTGCGAACAAATTCATTGAGTACATGGCCTAAATGTTGCAATCAGATCAAGGAATATTATAAAAAATGCACACATGCCACTGAAGTCAAACGAGCCAAGGGTTTGCAATGCAAGAGTAATAAGCTCTGTACTTTTCTCGGTGGTTGACACCTAAGAAAGACTAAGGAAGGATACAGGTAAATTGAAGGAAAGAATTCGACCTGCGTTGAATTTAGGTCACGATTCATAACTGGAATCTCTGAGCGACCTAGAGATGGGGCTCCGAGAGGCTTGTACGGCTTGTCACTCAGAATGTTCGACAGCAAATCCAAGAGACGATCTGGGCAATCATATCAATTGACACTCGAGAGCTTCAGTGGCAAGATGGGACACCTTGAATCGTCTTCAAAAGGGGTGGGATGTATCGTGCAATTGCAGTCAAAGCTTGTCGTAAAGACTCACTAAGACCACATGCAAGCATGAGATCAAGCTGATCATGAAGTAATTTCGTCAAGTTTGGGCCTACTGCTGCCACAAGCATGCCAACACATTGGAATAAGGGCTCTTCTGAAGGGGCGTTCTTTCTCCTGGGATGGAAGGAATTATGATGCAGAACAAAAGACTTCGAAGACGACTGACCCTCGCCCTTGAAGTCCTTGTTTGATATGTGCCATAATCAAGTCCAAAAATGGCTTCATGTCACTACCAACTGCTGTTGCGGTGTGTCCTATGGCGAGGAAAGCTGAAACAAAGTGAGTTATGAAACCCAAGATACGACACTTGTAACACCAACCAAAAGTTCGCTCATTCGGTTTCTCCACAGCTGTTAGTAGGTGCCCCATAGCTTTATGGAGGAAATGCCCAGTGAAAGTCGATGTGTCGTAGGCAGCAATGGAAGGAATCATCGTGATAACCATTTTCCGAACAAGTAAGTCTCGGTGCGACTTGAACCTGAGTATTTGTTCGGCCGTATCCAAGAATGTCTCACGCATAAACTAGAAACTCATGAATACGACATGAAGGTTTGGAAAAGGCCAAATTACCATCCCAGCATGCAGCAGGAGTTCGCGATATGTAAGTAACGACCCATGAATAATCTCCGGTTGAGATTGTTTGAGGCCAGTTTGTGCATCCTGGAGAATCTTAAAAAGGTAGGGACTACGAGTCTGACGCTCCCTCTGCATCACGATCTCCAAGCACGCGGCGAGCAACTCGGCCGCTCCCTCTCGGACTATCAGACGCTGATCGCGTAACGGGACGAGAATATTGTCGAACACAACGTTGATATGTGAATGAAAGTATGTCGGACTGTTGCGTGCTAGTTCTTTGAGAATCAATACACCAGCATATACACCAGCATATCGTGGTGACTCTTGCTTGTCGGGTTGCATCATCTCGATTGCGGCTGGTACTTCTTTATCCATGAACCTCTCTCCAAATGCTGCCCCTCCAATTTCTGCAATCTGCCCAAGGGTTTTCGACGCTGCAAGCATGAGATTGACATCATGGTTCGGTAAGAGATGCTTGACATAGTTCCAAAATCGAAATAAATTGCGTTTAGAGTCGATATTTTCCTCTGGATCCACGTCAAGTAGTTGACCTAGCTAAAGGTGAGTTCCCCCACAAAATCGGATGAGTTAAATGCTTGTACTGATTGCCACGAGACCACCGAATGCTTCATGACTGTGTTGACTGTGGGTAAGCTCAAATAATCGACGATTGATGTTATCGTCCCAAAGCTTCCCGGCAGCATCGGAAGACATTTCTGCAACAGCTGCAGACAGCTAAGTAGCGATTAGACCGCGTTCACATGCAAGACCGATACGACTCACGTAACGTCGCAATTCCATGGCAGCAGCAGCTCTGTGCTCTGCATTCCTGCTCTTTAGCTCTTGAAAGATTTTGTCCGTTCCGGACACCTGCACGTTAGTGGCCATGGTGCCCGTGAAGTGTCTTCAATGTGCACCGCGGTGGCACAACTTGAAACTCAGGATTTTCGACGCGCCCTTGAAGGCAATGTTCTCACGGTCAGCCTTCCTTACTACATACCAATTTGCTCATCCAAAAAGTCAGTTTAGGTGATTTAGATACTGGTATTAACAAGATACCGTAGGATTAATATATTGGGGGAAAGAATTGTCTTATCCATTGCAGGAAAGTTGGGTGTTTGTCATAGTGAAAACGGTAATGCGTATATCATTATCTGGAACGAATGCCGTTAACGTTAACGTTGCCCACGCGCAGCATCATACCTCGTATGATCAAACTGACATTTATATGTTGGACTCATCCAGTTTGGCTTCAGTGGCAAGTGGTGGTATGACGTAATCTGCGAGTGCCTCTCGACCGTCCTTTGGGACCATACCGATCACTTGAATCTATATATTTCTGCTAGTAAAATAATTAATGTTAGGACCCTATCACAGAATGATGAGTATGTAGTCCTAAGGAAGTACGATGTTGATAATCCAACTTATATCATATTGAACATTCATGGCCATTTTGCATTTCTGGGCAGGCGCTTCCATCTTATTGATATAACAATACAAATTATAGCCCCAACTTCCCGCCCCTCAGCGCATCGGCCTTTTCCTATCTGGGCATTCCCATCAACTTATGGCGGTAAGTATGCTTCTTCAACGGGCAATGCCGATGCCTCAATCAGTTAAGGTTCTGATGGACAAACAACTTGGGGAGTGGCTCAATGAAAACTTGTCCTTTCGTCTTTAATCTACTTAAGTACTGGCGTTTTCTTGATTTTCGACGATGAACCAGGAAACAGCTCTCGAACCTGGAAAGAACTATGGAATACCACCAAAAGCACCAGCATCAGCAAGTCTATGGGCGCATCTACTCAGAAAGGACACCATACGAGGACAGTCACCAAACTTAGGGCCTGTCTTGCCACCCATCACTCCTCTAGACAAGAACGGAACCTCTATGAGGATACTTCTCCATGATACCCAAGCTCATCTCGATCGATTCTCTGAGAGAGCTGATAAGCTATTTAGCAAAATAGACGAGACCAAACGAGAAATATCACTTGTTAATACCCTCTTTCATCGTGAACACGATACTTTGACCGAAGAACTGGTTGATCTCGGTCCGTCGTCTTGTTTTCGCTCATCTAGGATCTCTGCCTATGTGAATATATGCGTGCACTCATCCGTGTTCCAGTGAATCGTAGTCAAACTCAAATCCAGAAATCTCTTGGCATCCCGGCACAAAATGAGCAAGTAGAACGGCTTTCTAAGGACTTGGTTGCGCATCTAGAAGCATTAGACAAACGATTGGACGCAATCCACTCTGTATGCTCTTAATCGGAGCCATTTTTGTCGCATTATTGACGTGGTCCTGTCAGTTCAACCAAACACATTCACAGATGCTACAGCTCCAATCCCAGGCCATACAATCATTGCAAGAGCAACATGGAACGATGCTTGCTGCTCTTATGCCAGTTTTACCCCTGCTACAAGCCATACCGCTCCATATTGAATCTGCTCGAAATAAGATAACTGACATACTCAATAAGCCAGTGGTGCTGCCTATGACTCAAAGACAACCTCCAGATCAGAGCTGTGATGACTCAATTCCCGACGTACAAAGACGCAGAAGCAAACGATCAAGCGCTACCTTTGATTCGGATGATTCAGTGTCACCCTCGAACCGCAAGAAAGCACGGGTCAATGATACAACTCCCTGTACAGGAGAAAATGGAATATCGAAGTCAATAGCCGTCCCAGCGGTCGTCATACATACTCGCTCAGGAGAGTTCGGTTCCTCACTGCGTGGCCCTGTGCTACCCGTTTCTACTTCGCCCTCTAGATTCCTGCGGCAAGAAACCACAATTGTACCCAGCCCTCGGTCTGTCGTGCATCATCAGACTCCAATTATGAAGCAAGTCGTTCATAGCGGTACTTCGTCTTCTCCGTCCATTCATCCGAGCTTTGTTCGCTCTTCCAAGCGACAACCTCTTATCCCGCGCACCAATTCCGTGTCCTTGAAGAATACTGAGCTCAGAAAGGGCTCGCCGAAAATACAATCCAACGATACGTTCCATCCTCCGCCTATGTCCTCCTCGAGTGGTTTCGCTACTCCGTCTTCTGGATTGACGCGGCCTTCTGTGCCTGCCTCTCGTACTTTAACACGCCGCTTGTGGTTTACTGCCCACAAATCAAGAGAAGAAAATCGGAGACAGTTTTCCAAGCCTTCTACCTTATCTTCTTCCCCTCAGTCTGGAATGGCTCCTGCCAGAAGCTTCATTTACGATGGTTTAATTGTGCCTCATGAAAATAACAAGCCTTTCCTCATCGGGCCAGGATGCTATCCGACTCAATGCTTACCAGGCCCAAATAAGAACAGTTCTCAATCTCCTACTCAAACAGCCGCGCATGAAGTATCCACGGGCCAACCCCCAAATACTCCTGCACTACGATCTCATGGGCAGGCGAATTCACTTTTACCTGGTCAGCCTAGAAAATCGCTCCTGGCGCATAACACAGCGTCAACCTTCATGCTTACGAGGCAACAGGTCAACGTTAGAGAGCGACGATCTCCGCGCGTGAGTCCCTGTCTCAATGTCGAATTTCAACTTAGAGTTATGACTCCTAGAAGGAAGGAAGGCGCTTCATTCCACTCGATGATTCGGATGACGAGGAGAACGCGGATTCTGTAAAACAATAGCAAATTTGTTCACTGCTGAACATCAATACAGACCCGGAATTTTTTTCTCTGCCGTACACATCTTTGTAGAATTCCAGTATGCTCATTCATATTTCGAAGTTTTGATAATGTAACAGGCAAGTGGAACCAGACCACAGTGGCTTTTACAGTTTATAATAAATGGCATGTATCTGGATAATTAAGTACGAAAATAAAGAAAAATATAATTGCCTTGAGTCGCCACCTAACACAGGCAGGTCCCAGAGGACATGCTGGTGACAATGAGAAGGTGGTAAAAGCCATGAAGGGCTGGTGATCACAGGGGCTAGATAACCAGTGGTAAGTAACAAGCACTAAAAGCATAGAGAAATCTTTTGATGTTAGCAACAATGTAGAAGTGGTAAATGAAAATAGTTGCTTAGGAGGTCTAAGTGCTAATGCCAAGCCATAGCTGCAAGGTGCTAAGATTCCTAGAGTGATAGCAAAGTCTAGGAGCATATAAAGTCAAGTTAGAGAATGAAATGGAGTGCAACATGAGATAAAACCTTGGCAATTCTAAGAGGGTACCAAAAGAAAACCTGGATTGTGAAGTGATTAAATAGAGTTCGAGGTATGTAATCACAACAAGTCAAGTATTTATACTGAAAAGAAAGAATCCAATTGTTAGAAGGCTTAGAAATAATAAATATTTGATTTGTAAATACTTAGCAATAAAACCTTTTCAATGGGCCATCAACTTTAAATGGTTATGTCTCATACTTATGGCTCATTGTACAGCTTGAAACCAGTGTCAAATGCAGCCATATTGCTAGAGTACAATTTTGAAAAATTTGGCTAGTTGATTTGATTTGATATTGAGTGATCTTTTCAAAAATACCAACATTGGAAAGATTTTAGCTGTCATTGTATACAGTAAAGAAGATTGCCATTGCCAAGAAGCTAGGCAACATTAAAAAGCAGTGAACTTGTAAGAATGTAAGTAAAACACTATAAATCAAACTATTTAACATTATGGTACATAGTCTTGCTATTCAGTCATGGGCTGAATCTGTCACTAAGCAATGTCAGACGCTAAGATAAAATATCAGACTATTTGTCATAGAAAAACTCCATTATTTCATAAATGTTAAGCATGATAGCTGCTTGGCAAAAGGAATGATATGTAAATGACTCAAATAACAACATTGCTTGTCTCAAGGACAGTAAAACTTTCACTCTCTTGATAGTTGGCCAACATCAGAGTCTGGACAATGTTTAATCAGATTTGTTTCTCATTGTTGAGATGATTGAATCTCACAACTCTGAGAAAGAATCCAGCAACCTGACAATAAACCTCCCATCTGTAACATCTGCTCTCACATTTTCACATTTTTTCAGTATGACCTCCTTCTCCAGCTACCTTACTTCTTGTTACAATCTGACTTATAGATTTATAAATATACACAACAAAAGTTATATATCTATGATAAAGTAGGTATTTTAGTCTTTTTGTATGCATATGTAAAGCTACTCACCCTCAATTCTATGAGTATTTGACTGAGAGTGTGTATATCTTTGCACTGTACATATATAATTCATTTGGTCAGGGTAGAATGAGAAAAATTTATTTTTTTATTTCAGCAATCAGATTGGTCACACTTACAGTAGTCCAATAACCCTCAACACTTCTATTGACATAACTGCACTTGGCTAACTCACATTCTCTCATATTATGCAGATTCTGACTTTCAACTCCATACTACTTATTTGGGCATGTCCATGCTTCATGTGAGGTCCCATCAAGATTTACACCAGAGCTATGCTTTTGGAGAGTTCATATTCAAGCTTATTTTGGGTTTGCAAATATATGGGGTCTGTTGCATCAATATAGAAGGAAAGTCAACTTGTCTTTCTTTTAGCTATTGACTTGTCATCTTCTTTAGGTCACAATGCACAAGAATTTTGTTCTCCTAGCAGTTAAATATATAGCCTTCAAAGCTTTCCATGGGCAATCATGTTAATTTTCCAACTAGTGTAATTTTCATGACTTTTACACTTCTAGTCCTCAAGAAGTGAAACAGTAAAAGCATTGAGCTAGTGCTTGACTCTGGCAGAAACTAGGTTTTTTTGAATTATAAGGGTCTTTTATAGTCATAGTAATCTCTTCTTATTAATTGAAGAAATGGAGCCCATAAGCTGTTACTTATAGAGTAAGTAAAGAACTAGATTAGTCGGCGTAAAGGCGAGCGCCGTATAACTGCAGAGGTAGTGAATTAAGAATGAAATATTTTAAGTACACATCTCAGATGTGACCACAAATAATAGTAAGCAACTAAGGTATATGGAAATTGTAGTATTAGTAAGTATGGAAGATAAAAAAGGAAATATGGTTAAGCTCTGAATATGGAGAGATGCAGAAACCTTTCTCAACATACTCTATTCTATGCAGGCAAACATACCTCATCCTTCTCCCCCTCACATATATACTCGACTTTGAGCCTAGCCCACCCTTATTCCTCTCAACTCTGGCAATTGTTCGTACTACTGCTTTGCATCAGCTCACCATAGCTTATACTTGTACAAAAATTATGGACTTTGCTCTATGCATCAAAGTTGCTTCCACTGTCCTCAAGGGGCTCAACAACAACTAGAACATATTTTGGCTAAAGGTTACCTGGAGTCAGGTAATATATAGCACTACTATGTCTCCCAGTACCCTCTGAGTCAAATACAATAGATTTCTACCACAACAAGCCATATTTAGCAGTGATTCCTTCGACATTGGAGGTATTGGTACCTGTAAGTCCCTGAAGGAGCTTGCCAAGTGACATTCTAACCTCGCCTTTGACGCTTCTTTATCCATCCAGATAACATGGAAGTCATAATTTCTTACGGCCCTCAAAAATGGTGTCGTCAAACAGGTGCACATCGTACACAGAAGGTTGTATCGTGATATGGTCACGCTGTGTGCCTAAACACTTTCATTGGTGCACTACTAGCACGGAATAAGACTATGTGGCTGAGGGTGTATAGAGATCACGTAACGTGCATTCACTAAGCACACTAGCGGCCATAGATCGAACATCGAAGAGTTCAACAAGAAAAAAAAGGGTAAACATTTGTAAGATAGAATACGCGCACGAAGAGCGGATTCATTTATTCTGTGGTGAACTCTATCCATTGATTCATCGATCGAAAGAGCACATGGGTAAATGAACCAATTAAAATAAAGTATAAAACACCAAATCTAGACTAACGCAAACAAAGCGGCCCTTGTGGTATTGTGCCTCGTGGGCATGATTTGAGATCGATCTGCGCGGACCATACCATATGGAAGAACAGGCGAGCTTTCCCTCAGGTAAAGTCACGCGCTCACTCGATAATGGAGAAAATTCGATGGTATGTGACCTTGTCACCTGGTCTTGATATGAACTTCCCATGCGTGTTTTTCTTTCCAATTTCCTTGTGATTGTCTTTTTCTCTTGTTAGAGGTGGTTGGCCAAATATTGTTCCTATCGTCCCATCTTTACCCGTACCGGATGAACAACTCGGTCTTCACGGGATCCTGTATCGGATTGGGTTTCTTTCAGTTCAGTGTAACATACCAGCGTAACATACATATTACGGGACACCAAGAGTCATCAATGGTCAACAAGGTGGCTTTCCGGCTATTCTTCGGTGGGTGACGTGTCGATTTTGTCCAATAAACGGCGAAGATTCGAAACGTTCGAGACCATCTCAGGATCATAAGAACACTCGGGCCCATTGATTATCTAGTAACTTGTTGATATGGGAAGTTGATGTCACAGGGTACAGAACTGTTCACAACGGGAGAGATTGACAGGTTAAACCCCGTCAAATTGACCAGTAGGACGGAGTATACCAATGATGATCACTCGATAACTTGTCAAAATCAAGTTAAGGTCTGATACAGAATAAGAATTTGGGAGAAACTCGTTCAATACCTCTGAGACGCCTGCCAGCGCTTCATAAATACATCCAATGATCAGTCAAAAATTTGTCGGGCTGAGACCCGAGTGTGAACAGCCACCAGGGTTCCCTCGCAATCGGTCATTGCCGAACTAGTCAGTACATAACAGTCATGGCATGTTCCCCCAAATATTAGATGCCGTTTCGACTCGTGTACAGCTTGCTGTCCTGCTGCTGCTTAGTGCAATCGCTGTCCTCGTCGCCTTGACTAGCTTGTGAAATCCTTGGATTGGCCTCCATCATGCCTGCAAAGGACTCGTCTGCCTGGTCTGCAGGTCACAGGCGTACCGTGTCATCGACTTCGACTAAGAGTACCTTGACAGCTCAGGCAGGAAATTCTCATGTTGCATCCTCTACAGAGCAGATTCAGTACTCTCACGCTGAGTCATCATCGATCAGTAGTTTCAAAACTTCGTCACGAATTATGACTACCGTGCGCCGGTCGATAGGGTCGTTTCCCAAGAAAAGGGGTCAAGAGTCCTCAGTTAGTTTTACTGTTGTTGAATGGGTTTTATGCGGTTCTGACTTGTATTTTTGTCCAGAATACAAGTGCATATGGCATGATCTCAACCCCTGCCGAGCGAAGCCTACCGACGTCTACCCGTTACCGCGATTCCACCGCTTCACGACCTACCATTGAGCAAATAGCCATGGGACTACATACTTCACGCACCCCTCATCTGCGACCCCTCAATGCAGGACACCTTCCAGTACCCCAATCTCGTCGCGTTCTCCCGCCGCCACCCGCACGTCCATCACTCAAACAAACCTCTTCCAGTCCTGCGACATTAGCGGAGGATGTGCCAGCGTCCGCATCGTCTTCCACTTTAGCCTCGACCAATCCATCGTCAAAAACACGCACTACACCCATGTCATCTATCAAAGTCCGAATGGCGCGATTTTTGCCACGGACGCGAATATCTTCGGCCCCGCCATCTGTACTTTCTTCTTTCTCCCCATCACCACGCACTAGTACAGAGGTACAGACGCCAAAGAAGGCCGTACGTTTTTCTGTATTATCAGAAGCGTGATCGCCGTACAGCCGTAGTTCGGCTTTCATTTGCGATACCCACCATACTATCCTTATTCATCAACGTGATTCCAAAGTAGAGGTCAGCAATCTATCATCCACGGCACACTATATGCTTGACTCGCACATCCGTTATTAGTTGTTGTAACACTGCATGTCGTTCGAACCACATCAATATCTATACTATCGGTTTCTAATCAATTTCAGCGTCAGCCTTGATAATTAGCTTGTGTCCCAACTTTGGGTGCTGCTTGGGTCACCGGTTATGAATTCAGATGATGCGCTTTCTAATCTAGCTTCGACAAGGCATCCGCTTTCCACGGACTTTG
>QFEW01006529.1:0-16097 GCA_003316525.1 Termitomyces eurrhizus | reverse complement strand
ACCTGGTGCCAGACCCCCTGACGGACGACTCGAAGGACGCGAACTTTGTCCTTCCCATAGCGCCCATGGATATTAGTCTGTAGGTCTGTCGGTACTTCAAAAGGCATTGTCGAAGGTGGTGCTCGAACTTTATATGAACAACGCTAGTATTTAAGGGGGCCGGACAATGCCGTCCAGAGAGTTGAAGATAAGATAGGGGTCCTGAAGGGCGCCGTGACAGTCACAAGCCTAGCGCGCAAGTTTTCCCTGTCTTCTCGCCCAGCTAGTCACATCTTCCTGTTCGATCTGCATCGAACCAGTCTAAGCTCGTAACATCAGTTATCGCCCACCACGTCCTGCGTAAATCTGCGTGGATTAGTGTCCTTTAGAGCACACATTCATTCATATGTACGACGACCACGATAATCAAAGAAGAGACATCCTCCATGATCCATCTTCTCCGTCATTTTGCGCGTGGTTAGGGCTATGCCTAGATAACAGGTTTCCCATATCCGTTCCCCCTCTGCTCCTATCACAAGGTTGAAAACATCGCCCTTTGTAGGGCCTGTATATCTCCATCGACCGTTCTTGAGCCGCCTTCGTCCCATTTCCACCCCTCAACAACACCTTAACGACCATACCTCCCGCATATACACTTTTCACGTCGCCTATCCAATTCCTCCGTATAGCCTTGTTGCGTTGGCCGAGCAGCAATCAATGACAACACAACGGGCTGGCCTGGCAGTCACGAGGCATGAGAGAGCGGTCTTTGAGTGAGGTGGCTGTGCGGAGGTTGCGTAAGCTCAATATCTTTTCTCGACAGCCACCTACCAGAGGCTTCATCGCGTCTGAGCCCTCATTCCCCCTGAGAAGAGAAAAGTTTTTCCCACCCACCTACCCAGAGACACACCAAAGAAGGCTCCGACAGTGCGCCGGCAATGGAGTAAGAATGAGTGAGGAGTCTCTCCTAGGACAGGAGAATGAACTCGTCACCACCGCCCCGCCTCCACCACGAGTCATACACTCTGTCCTCGCACGATGCTACACGCAGGCTATTTCGAAGCAGTTCAACACTCAGAGACGCGCAGTGAGGGAGAGCGTACAACAAGCGGCGCCATAGTGTTCCCCGCAACATGAGCCAGAAGAAGGCGAGTTGTGTTCCCAGAGATAAGTTGAGGTTAGCTCGGACGTTTTTCCCTCCCATCCCACCCGAATCGCGGCTAACTCACTTATTGGTCAGATACATCGTCTGAGAGAGAAAAATAAAAGAAAATCTGGCCTGTAGCGTGGGTTCGGAGTAACCCGTAGTGGGTCTCGCCCATTTCCCGTATATCATATTTGTATGCGGTACTAGCACGTAAATATACAAGTTATCACTGAGAAAACAAAGCGAGGAAGTCAAAGAATACAAATTACGATCGCCATGAAGGGATTCTCAATAGTGACATTAAGTACTCAAAGGAAAGACTTGACATATACCATGAATCGTCCTCGGAACACACTGAAGTGTGTTGGAATGCGAGACAGATGGCCACCGTTTGACGTCACCCCGTCACATTACCCTTGCTCATATCACATATCATTGTGATGGGACCCTCACTCATATCACGTCCCATTGTAATGGGACGGACAAAGGACTCGTCTCGTATATGTTCGCTATATTTACAGTCGAGCACCCTCAGTCGTTTGTGTTACAGATTGAGGGTGAGCTTGCTATTTTCCGTACTAGCTATATGTCGATACTAACTGTACCTATTAGATTAAGCACTGACTTGTGTCTGTGTATTACTAGGTACAGAAATACAGTCGTTTGTAATACAAACTGAGGATTAAGCAGTGACTTATGTCTAAGTCTAAATGACAATGTGGTAATACTGATTGCGAATTAGGTTTGATTTTGTGATATGCTTCCCTTTCAACGTTTGATATGGTTCTTTTAAGCTTCAAGGCGTTTCCTTCTGTGATCAGAGAATGATACATCGTGCATCAGACATCAAAACCTTAAAGTGTGGGGCGTGCAGGTGTGGGGATTGGGTTGTAAGGGGCATTACTTGTGCGCGTCGATGACCAGCTGATGTTTCGTTTTTGAGTCTCCGTGTAAAGATCTCGCTGAGAGCTGGTATTTGCATATGGGAGCTTTGATCAAGACCAAAAAGATAATTCAGTTAATATCTCTTTGGGATAAGAGTAGAGATTACTGTATTCGAGAAGCTTTTTCATTTGTCCTTAAGAAATCTCTTAATTGTAAAGAAAATATTACGATTACCTCGGAAATCAACACACCATCTATTACCATCCCTCTTCCCGTCTTGTCATACCGTATTTATGAAGCTCATCTACCATTCCCCTTGGTATTCCCGCCTTAGAAATCAAATATAAACTCCACTTCCTCGTGGCCTAATTCTGCGCCTCGAAACGCTCCTGGTGATCGTGCTCGGGCTCACGGACCAAGCTTGAGACAAAACAGCGGGTACAGTAGTACCAAGCGCACCTTGTTGTCACCCCATACTAAGGACAATCCAAATGCCAACGCCAAAACTAGTCCGTAGAAGAGACACAGCATAACACCCCAACCTAAGCCCCAGAACGAACTCTAACGCCTCTATGTCTTACACCCACGATGATTTCTTTGAAAAGGNNATATCGTCTAAATAGACGTGCATAAACTTCCCGATTACATCTCGGAAGATTGAGGTCATTAACCTCTGAAATGTCGCCGGTGCATTACAATCACCAATCTGCATGATGTTACTCACAAACGTCCCCATCAGGGACAAAAACAGTGTCTTCGGTATATCCTCTTCGTGAATGCGAACCTGTTTGTACACGTCTGTGAGGTCAATTTTCAACCTATACTTCGCTGTCACGACATCTTCTTGTATTACTTCCTGATCTGGAAGAGGTGTTACATCCTTGACGGTATTATCATTGTGCTGTTGCGCATCCAATGCAGTCCATAACGTTCCATCCTTCTTGGGAATACAAAGCAATGGTGCAGCTTGCACCGCTGGTCGTGGTTCCCACTACTTTGCGTTTATGTATCTATTTGTCTTTTCATGAAGTTGATCCTGAAGTGCTCGCGGGCAGCGAGGCAAATGATACTTGTACTGCTTGTTATCGTCAATGAGGTTGATCTCATGATTAACCTCCCGCCACGGAGGAAGCTCTTCCTTTGTTCCATTGACAATATCAGCAAACTCCAGTTGCCATTGCTGGCGCAATTGAGGAATATCCTCCTCTGTAAGGCTCAAAGCCTTACCTTTTCCTTTGGCTACGCATGCTATACACGGTTGAGCCTTTGGTTCAAATCGCTCCCGTAAGGCACGTACGTGCTCCTCTGTGAGATCTCCTGGATTCAACCTTACAACCGGTTGTTTCCTCATCGTACTCACCGACGACTGCACACTTCTCACTTTCAGCGAAAATCCGTCAAATACGATATCCGATGTTTTGGAAATCTTGTCCTCTTGTGCGTGACGGTACACTTCTCCCGTCTGGGTTGCTTGCCCACTTCCCATAACCTGCGTCACCATTGACGCTACCAACTCATTCCACTCCTGTGGCATTCGTGGGTCATACGCCCATTGCACTCCTGGCCAAGGCACTGGTCGATCCATTAGCGACCTAGTGCTACCCACAGTTCCCATCGTACTGTATACCTTGTCCCTGATGAGATCCTCAACCTTCACTCGAGAGCTAGTCGGCTGGCATTCCAGCGACTCCACCACGCGTCTACCACGCTCATTCTTGCACTGTACAGCCTGTTTAGGCTTTCCATTGGTACACCCAATCACATCCAGGTGCTTCCCCTTCTCCAGAGTTCCTTGAAACTCTTCCTCAGACATCAGTATAGCCGGTGAGTCTGCCGGCAGGCTTTTTGGTGGGGCCTGTTCGTCCTCCACCTCCTGTACAGTCGCTCTCCTGCAACCATCTAGTCAGTTGCATTCATCACGCCGCTTTTCAGTTGCGTGATAGCGCCTCAAACGACCATCTGTATCGTTCAACACCACTTTCTCCGCCTTCAAAGGCATACCATTCACAACGACCATGTCATTCAAGAAATCCAGCGACACCTTGTTCTTACGCATGAACGGCGTACCAATAATCATGTCGTAGCAATCAAAATTTGCTATATCCACGTATTCTTTTGTCGATGTTCCTGACGTCTTTATTCTCACCTCCGCGCCAAACTGCACCATAGCGCGACTCCCCACAGTCCCCAGCTGGAGCATCAAGGGCTCCTCCAGTTCATGAACGTGAATCGCGTTGACGTGAGCAAACTGGGGCGTAATGTCCGTAGTGGTACTCCCGGAGTCCCACAACGTCCATGCCGGATGTCCATTGACATCAACATACGTGACCAGGCACTCCTTCTCTTTGGGAGTATAGCATGGCCGCTGCAACTTATTAGTTGCCTTCTGCAGGGTTACGCGTCTCATTCGGACGCACTGGTCTCCACGGCACTCCGTCAGTGCAAACAGATGTTCCTCCTCATCATCACGAGCATAGTAGTCGCTGTTGTACACATCCACTGCGACGTATTTGTCGCCATCAATCTGGACGCTCTCGGCATCATCCACTTCCGACCTGTCAGCCTCTACCTGCGGTTCTTTCTCCGCTTCCTCAACAATCTTGTCGTCCTCGTTGTCACTGACGACATCGCTAGGTGCCACAGCCGTATGGGCCGCTCGGATGTGTGCCTTAGGAGGGGCGGGGCACTCCTTAGCGAAATGCCCACTCCTGCCACAGTTGTAGCACGCTGAGGGATCCCCGGCAGGCCTTCTCTGGGCCGCTCCTGGAACCCCAGCAGTTTTGCCCGCTATACGCGGTACAGGCACCACCACTCCTCTTGGTGCTACTTGATTCTGACCCGAAAAGGGTCGACTATCCTTTGCTGGCAATTGTCCAGCAGGCTTCGATCGAGGCCGTTGGCCTCCAGGGACTGTCTTACGAACAACAAATCGCGGATTGCAATTGTTCTCCATATCTGTCCGTTTGGCCAGGAAGGTTCCCACCTTCACTGCCTGACGGTTCACTGTTCCTTGGCGTGAACTACGCTGCTCATAATGGTTTGCAGTCCGCGTCGACTGCTCATAACGGATGGCATACGCCAAGAATTCGGTCATAGTATTGACCTCCAGAGACAAATTGTCGTTGCGTATCAACGCTCTCCTCGTGTCTGCGGGTATTCCGTCCAGGAATGTCTCGCGTATAGTGTATTTGTCTGGATAGACGGCCATATTCTGTGCATGACCCACCAGGTCATCATAAAAGATCTGGACGCCAGTCTTAGCGTCATACACTGCCTTTTTAAAGGCATCACGAGCTTCCTGCATCGTAGCAGCATTGACAAACTGATTATACAGTCCTATCAGGACCTCTTTAAATGTCCAGTGCGATTTGTCGCGATTAATGTGGAGAACATGGCGACGGAACCAATTCCGAGCCTCTCCTTCCATAAATTTGTGTAGCATGAATATCCTCTCCTGGTCCATGTTGTCTCCACCATAGCAGCAGGCTGCAAGGTGGTAGCACACATCCATGGCCCAGTCCTCCAGTTGAGAGAACCTATGTCCTCCAGCATACACACGTATGTGCTTACCATCGGATTTACGGGGACTTACCCCAGCAGGGAACTTAAATCTGACTCCAAAGGAGTCATCCACCAGACGAGTGAGGCAGTCATGCATATGATCCATATGGATCCTGACCGCTTCATTTATTCCCGGCGTAGTTTCACGCAAATCATGAGGTGCAGGCATCGAAAATGCCTGAGGACTGTGAAACAGGTGCTCATTGGCCGCTCTTTCTGGCTGTGTGGTGGGCTGTTGCCTCACTTGTTGCTCTGCTGGTGATCCACCAGCCTGCCTGCCACTATCACAACGATTATTATTGTCCTGATCGTCATTCCTACGATCACGTCCTCCACCATTGTTATTGCGATGAATTGGCTCCCTCCACTCGTAGTGGTCACTACTATTATCACTACCACCCGGATTTCTGTCCAGTTCAGCAGTTCGAGCCGTGAATTGTCACCGCATCTCATCGACAGGCATTACACCCTCATGCCCTTCAAAGACTACCCCCTGGTCATCAATTAACGACTCACCATGATCGCGCAAGTCCTGGTTGCGTATTCTTTGGTAATTGACGTGTTCATTCCAGTTGTCCACTAGGTGTACGTGTCGCACTACGTGTCGTGGTCGCATTCACTCCTCAAGAATGTGGACTTTGTCCACCTCTTCCTTGATTGTAACTTGCTTATGAGGTGTCTTAACCTCCTGCACTACAAGTAGTGCCTCTGGCTCTGCCGGAGTCGTTGTTACAGTCTCCACCTCAGACAATGCCTGCTGAGGCACTCCGCTAACAATGCGTTGATGGTTTGCAGCGTTCTGACGCCGAATGTAGTCTTGCTGAGACTCATTAGCCTGACGAGGCGCATTGAGCAATTCCATCGTGTCCACAATTAATGGCGCTCGTTTGCGCACACTCATCTCACATTCTACTGAGTCGGCTGGAGTAGCCGTTGAGACTGCTGACCCTCATGCTGCTTTGCGCTTAAGGTATTCTACCACTTCAAGTTTGAAGATGCGCACAAACAATTCGATATATTCATTCGAATCTGCACGGGGTACATCGTGGCTCCTAGCAGCCAGCAACTGTAAGTGCTTGACTACATAAAGCTGAAGACGCTTTTATGTCAATTCCTTCACGACTGACGGATATCGGTCCAACACCAGCTGTAACTGGACAGACAAGGTCGAATGCAACCTTTTGCTTTCCTCATCATCTGAGGACTCCAACTCAGACTCTAAGTCTATAACTCTCTGAGGCCATCATGCCTCACTTGCAGCTGTTTGCCAGCCCGTCTGTGCAACTCTGGAATTCCAGGCGCTGGTGACGCCTTTTCCAACCCTACGACATTGTCGTCCTCCCTACTGACCACCATTGCTGGTCCTTGCTTCTGTCCTTGTGTCGTCAACGACGACGGTCCCAGTTCAGTGGCAGCATTGGCCACATATTCCAAATGCCGTTCCATAGGTGCAGTCCGGAATGGGGTGCTATGCGCAAACGCGCTGCCTTGTACCATTTCCGAGTACTGGGTAACGTCCGGTTGACTCTCAGAGGGAGCTGACGAGCTCTCGGGCAATCCCAGATACATCAGTGAAGGCATTTGGCTCACTGGCAGCGACACTCCTGAGACCGCGGATCTCTCTCCTGGTTTTTCACCAGGTCGTACAATGGACATCATCTGTGATACGGATAGCCCACCAGGCATTCCAAAACTTGCGCTGACATCACAAGGGGTCTTTTCATCCCGCTTTGGCAAAGGTTGGTATGCTGATGCAAATTGCGTCTTCACAGCTTGAAGCACAGGTAAGTCACCTCCATCTGCAGCTGGGAACAGAGGATCCGGATCAAGAGAGCCAGTCATGGAAGCACGTTTTCAGCATGATGCCAACAGAGAATTGAGAGGTTTTGATGATAGTTGCCTAGTTGGTAACAAGCCTAGAGTCTAAAGCCGATAGCAGAAGATTTAAAAAAATGTAACCGGAGTTACGGGTTAGAACTATCTTGTATGTATCACACAAGTGCTAAATCAGACTGCAGTATTGGATTTGACTAGTACTTAGAGTGAAAACAAGATGTTGTCTTACGTAATACTCTACTAATTGATTATAGCGTCGTTGACGCTAAGAACACGGATGACTCCGTTACAGTATTGTACTAAACATAAAATAGGGTATAAGCAACAATTTGTACTTGTTGAGAAACTTTTTTGCCTGCTTATCAGATATGCAGATGCAATGCAGACAACATGGCTATATTCAGCAAAGTGCTAGCTGGTACAGAAAACAACTGCACTACAGGATTATAATCTCTGAGTGCACATAATCCATACTCTGTGTTTTTTTTTATTTGCCAAAATATATTGCTTTGGTCATACAATAGACATCCATACTCAATATTGCATTTGCAAGGAGAGTTAAATGTGATTGTAGAATGTAAACAACTATATTAACCTGTAGGAGAATATAAAGTATTTAGCTACAGAAATACATAAGCACCAGTACAACAGCATCAAGTAGATAAGCTACATACCCTTAGTGTTAGACATGACTGTGTATAAACAACTAAGGGTGTGTTATGGGTACTAATATGTTTTGTATGAAATAAAATAAAGTTTGATCAAAAACATATCAAATAAACAAAAATATAAGATATATGCGGTGGCACATACTAACATAGAAATAAGAAGTTAGAATAATGAAAAGCTGGCCTTGCATCAATAGAGTCATGCCTCAACACTTTCTCTGATGAGTTGGATGCCTAGGCTTGAAGTCCCAATAGCCTGATGAGGTGTTCATATGCAATATGGGCAAGAAGTTTAATGAACAGATTGGTGAGGTTGTCTTTGGATAGAATGTGTGTGAGGGTGATGTTGTCCTCATGTAGATGCTTATAGATGTAATGATACTTAATATCAATGTGTTTGACATGTGATTGCCCCTTTGTAAATTCAGCTAGTGCAATCAATAATTGGTTGTTGATGTGTAGGTTTACCAGAAGTTGCTGCCAAATATTGATTTCTATCAGAAAGTTGTGCATCCAGAGAGCTTGTTGTGTAGTGCATGGCACAGCAATAGATTCAGCTTCTGTCATGCTTAGTGTCACTATGGCTTGTCTTTTTGAACTCCAAGACATTGGTCCACCAGCCATTATAAACACATACCTATCTGTAGACCTCCTTATATCTATGTCTCCTCTGAAATCTGTGTCTGCATATCCAATTGGTTTGACATCTATGCCTGACCTTGAATAGGTGATCTTGTAGTCTAGAGTTCCTTTGACATATTTCAGGACATATTATAGTGCATTCTAGTGGGCTGGCCCTGGGTCTAATTAGAACCTAGCAAGTAATCCAATTGTGAATATTAAATTGGAGTGCATAGCTACCTGCACTTATATTAGTGAGCTTAGAAATTTATGGTAAGGTTTGTCAGCCATAAAGTTGTGCTCAGCCACAGTCATTGGTGCCATAGATACTGTGAGTTGGATATCTAGAGATAATGGTGTGGCATGTGAGTTGCAGTTTGATATGCCAAAATGTTTAAGTATGCATTTCCTTTCGAAATAATGATATTGCCCCAGTATCTGGGTGATGCTCTATTGCCATCCCAATAATTTAGGATCGGGTATCCAGGTCTTTGATATTGCCCCAGTATCTGGGTGATGCTCTATTGCCATTCCAATGATTTAGGATGGGGTATCCAGGTCTTTGATATCATAGATGGCTGACAACTCAGACTACATACATGCCACTAGTTCCTTGTCCCATTAGCACTTCCCTCCCATCAGGGTTGCAGAACACAACCTTCCTCTTTGCAAACTTTATTGAGAACCCTGCTTTGTCAAAATGCTCATTATTGCCAGGTTGGCTGAGGGTATATTTTTGGCATTGTGATTTGTGAGGGTTGCTAAGGCACTGTCTCAGTTTTGAAAATTTGAAAAGAACTGTCTCTTCTTTCCTCCACTCTTCCAATAGCAATTCTCCTGCAGATGTCCCATATGTTTATAGTTGGGATTCATGCATATGAGTTTCACTCTCTGGAGGTCTATGGAGACTGCAAGGGCAGTGGCCAAGGTACTTGTTTGTTTCTGTGCTTTCAAATGTTTCCAGTGAATGGTGAGTCCAGCAATTAAATTGTTTGACATTTTTGTGGCATATTGGCTGGCAACAACAACATTCCAGGATTCTGGAAGTGAGTTTATGACTATTGTCCTGAACATAGTGTCACTGATTGTAGCATCTTTTTCTGTAGCCTCCTCCTACTTGGTATGCAGGTCTTTAATGCAAGCTGGGAAGTCTTTCCCATCGGCAAGCATTGTGGCAACACAGTACATTTTTGGCCTCTATTGCAGCAAGTTTGGATATAGTGCCATAATTTGTGATGAGCTGTTCTCAAACCTCAGCTGCAGTACTGTTCATCTTAATGTCTAACCTGGCTGGGTTTTTGCAGTTGTAGATAATCAGAGCCAGCATCCAGGCATCACAAACATCCCACTCTTCCATCAATGAGGTCAGAGATGACCATTCTGTCATAATTTGGGTAGTGCTGACATTTGTTGATTCAATTTTATAGGGTATTCACTAGATGGGGCTCCTGCTAGATTTTTGATTGTGCCCTCAAGGTATTCTCATGCTCCTCAAGATAATGATTTGTTTTTTGAACTGTCCAAAGTTGGTGCCATTGAACTGAAGATTTTCAAAAAATGTGGGTGGGTTTGCAAAGCTCAGAGTAGTCATTTTTAGTCAGTATGGAGTTATGTCTCAAGTTTGCTTTTTGGTACCATATGTTCCAGTTGTTTCTTGTGTCTTGTATTTTCACTAGAAGCAAGAGCAGGGGCCAATGACCTGTAGAAGAATACAAAGTATTTAGCCTGAGTGTCAGACACAACTATGTGTAAACAACTATATTAACCTGTAGGAGAATACAGAGTATTTAGCTACAGTGATAAGTAAGCACCAGTGTGTCAGCATCAAGTAGATAAGCTACACACCCTTAATGTCAGACATGACTGTGTGTAAACAACTAAGGGTGTATTATGGGTATTAGTATGTTTTGTATAAAATAAAATAAAGTTTGATTGAAGACATATCAAATAAATGAAAATATAAGATATATGCAGTGGCACATGCTAACATAGAAATAAGAAGTTAGAATAAAGAAAAGCTGGCCTTGCATCAACAGAGTTATGCCTCAACAGTGATTTTTTTTGCTAGATGTGCTGATGCTTTGAAAAAAAGTGACCAATGCCTGCTTTGCTACTCATTGGGAATCTGGCCTCCAGTAGAGAGGGAAGTTTGTCAGTGTTGTCAATGACATGTCAGACAAAACTCAAGTCCAGACTAGATTTTCAATCATCCAATATTGAGATGATATTACAGCAGCAGCAAAAGTTTGCACTAGGCTTGGTCCATGTAAGTTAATAGAATTTCAGCTACTTCTCTTAAATAATACCCTTCAACAGTGACCACAACTGATATTGCATAGGAAATTAGCTGAGTAGCAGCTCAGCCTCTTTATGTAAACATTGCACATGTTGATTGAAGCCCCATACCTTGATAGGTGTGCAGTAAAAGTTTGTAATAGAGGCACCTGTCGTGGCAGGGGAGCAAAGAGGATAGTGGGTCTGAACAAGAGGACAAACCTATGGATCCATCTGAGGAACATACAGTCAAACAACACCAACTTGTCATTGTCATGACTAGTACCTCTGACTCACCCCCAACGCAACCCCAGGACTCTGGGCAAACTCTGAACACCTGACCAGCACTGGCCCTCCCATGTGCTAGGTCTACTCAGCACCCTGGCACACCCCATCATTCAACCACCTGATTGTCACCTCCAATCAGCCTGGAAGATGCCACATCCATATCCAGACTACATGCTGCACAGGACTAGCCACATGTAACGCAGCCCCAGAACTTACTCAACACAGGTATTTAACTTGTAGCCAGTAGCTTGTTATGTTAGTCTTAATATTGCATTAACTTCTGCCTCTATACTCATCTGTCTGTCGCATACAACTTGCCCAATCTACTTTCTTCTTTTCACAAGTCTCCCAGTTCACTAAGTCTCACTTCAATCTTTTCTTCCATTTTCTAGTCTCAGTTTCAGTCTCCCTGTCTCAGTCTCTCCTCTGATCACTTTCTCATTGTCTCTCCACCTTACCTGGCTCTATTCCCCTTTGACATATCTCAGACTTAGCCTAGGATCCTGCTCCTTTGCCCCTTTGAACTCCAGCACCCTGCATGCTCCCCAGAGCACCCTCATGCCTTGCCCAAAACTCTGGAGCTCACACCACCATTGCCCAGAGATACCACATAGACTTTGAGTCTGCCTAGTAAGGACCCACTTGCCATTGGAAGCCCATGTCATCAGCAGAACCTGACAGTCATAGTCAGTCAGGAGCATGAGAAAAGACTGAAGTAGATTTTATGGCTCCAAAGAAAGATATACCTATGGCTGGAGTGGATGGGTGGAAGTTTAAGATTAGTCTTATAATCTTGAGAATTCAGTTTTGAAACACGTGTTATCATGTGTATGTAGGCAAAAAACTCATTCATGTTTTCACCAAATGAGGACAAATATCCATATCATTGAATTCTAAAAGCTGCTGTGAACTCCAAGGTCATCAAGTACAATAACACATGTCTCACAGAAAATGAACAGTCAAGCACAGATGGTCAAATAGTCCCACCTAGTCCTACACAAAGTCACATAGATGCACTATCACTGGTACACTTTGTAAGTATTTGAAATATATTTTTTAATGAAATTTTGCTTATTTGTGGTTATAGATCATCACAGGCCCTTGCCTCACAATCACTCATCTCTTATACCAAATATACCTTCTCCTACTACATCAGAACTTAGGCCAGCCATAGTTAAGCATGGCAACACCAAGGATCATCTCTCAGTTCCAACACCAAGCACACCTTTTCATATACTGGCTATAAGCTCTCAAGAAATGATCTCACACAAACTTTTCACAGAAGCCTTAAAGACCTTACATGCAAAAGCAGTACTACTTGGACTTGTGGGTGCATGGCCTCTGCCACAACCCTACATTGAGCTTGATATGCCATGCATCCACCTCTTTTTATATAAGTAGAGTGCCCACCTCTTAACATGATCACTTATTGGCCATATCTTTATTGATCTGTGTAGTATGTATGCATCTCCATCATAATCACTTTTTCTGCAGACCACACTGTGGTCTGAAAGGGGGGGTGTAATGTAATATACATACTACATGGACTATAATGCTCTTTTTTTTACTTATTTACTTGTTATATGGACCTATTTACTCACTTACATAAGATGTTTCTTTTTGTTCTACACTACATACAGGAATTCCAGTTATTTGGATACTTCTGTTTTGTGTGAGTAGAAAACAGTTACAATACTTTATCTTTGTAACATCTTTGAAAATGATGTCCTAGCTGTTACATCCTTAATGGTGCTGTCATTGCCATATTGCAGATCAAGTGCAATATGCAACAATCCATTCTTCTTGAGGATGTGTAGCAAGAAAAACTTGCCAACAATGTGCTGATAACATTCAAATGTGGCTAAAAACTATCACAGGTAATGGCAACTTTGCACACATAAATGACTACATTGTGCTCAAGAGAAAGATGAGAGAATCTAAGCATGGTTCTAGATACCCATGATCAGCATAAAAATAATCTCAGAGATAGTGTTTAGCTTATTAGCTTGAAGTGCTATAATTCTCAGCAGTAAGTATGTGCCCTTGGCAGCATCAAGAGAAAGATGGGCAGAGTTACTAGGCAAGGTTTAGAACTCACAAAGTGTGACCACTCAATAGTAAACTTTATATTAAATTTCCTCTACTTTCTGTTCTTGATATGGTATTTACATCCTGAAGCTCTATAATCAAACACCTTTTGTATCTCCTCATCCAAGGTTCAACCTCCTTGTAAAGCCTATACCCAACTCTGAGCTCATTAATCAACCCTAGACTTAACTTTTTTTTTGTCCCAGAGAATTGTCCCAGAGAATTACATTAGATTAATATATATATCACTCATTGTTTCATGCAAGTTGTTGACACTAAGTTGACTCAGTAAGGCCTGGCTGCTCTTGCAGAAACCCCCACTATTATCAGTGAATAACAAAGTGTTCATTGATTTTCAGCTCTTTGAAGAATAGCCAATAATTTCTCTGTAATGAAGGCTATGTTACCTATCCTAATTCATTTCAAACCAAAAAAAAAAGTTAGTTGGAATGCTTAAAAATAAGCACCATCAGATTGTTGGGGAATTTCATCAAGAACAGTGCGGATCAGATATTCTGCTTCAGGTGAGCGAGGCTTAACAGAAAATTCAAAAGGCACAGGATGGCTAGTTAAACATAATGAGTGCTGAATCAATCTCACGTGAACCACAAATGGAAATGAATTTACCAGACAGTTCCACCTTGAAATTCGCAGTTTGGCTCAATGTCGACTCCATTCTCATCTCTTCTTTTTCCAATTTCAAAAACAGATAAGGTCATGGCCATAATGATGAACATGTTTGCAATCGCAAAGTCCTTTCCAGGACAAGCTCTGAAAAGTCAGTGTTTGGTAACATCTGAGAGACTAGGTGGCACTCTCCACACCTTCTTCCAAAACCAAAGATGTAGGTAAGAGGATCAAGTTCTGGCATGCGGCCTTTGTTTAGCAAGAACCGATCAGGGCAGAATTTTGAAGGGTTTGAGTAAAGCTGAGGATCATGGGTAATGTTCCTATCAGAATCACTGTAAAATTTGGTTTGAATCACTCTTCTAACAGGCTCACCACATGTGAGGAATCAGGATGGAATTTTTTGGTATCAGATATCCATTGTAAATGCCGTCTTGTGTTGCCCTATGTGGGATCCCTAAAGACGATTGGAACCTGATAGAACACAGCCAGCAGTGGTCATACCAATACGACCAGTTGTATGCCATCTTATCACTTCTTTCATAATCGCCTCAAGATAGGGCAGACGAAGGCGATCATCAAAACTTGGGAGACGTTTATTACCTGTAACGGAATCAAGCTCGTCATGTGCGCGCTTTTGAACATCTGGGTGAAGGATCATAAGCAGCACGAAGGTGGTCAATGCAGCAACAGCCTGGCCGAGGGATTAATTTCATGCATCTAGTCTGTTATGAATCATGCTCACAGGATCAGAACCCCCTCCGTAAATGGCTGTGGCAGCATGCTTCACCGCATGTTCTGTGGCTTCATCTGGACTGGTTTCCAACATGCACGAGGTGAATGACGGCAACGCGGTACCCGCTTTCTGTACAAGATCATTCGTTGGTACCTAGCGATCGCGATTAACTTGTAAAAAAAAACATTCACCATTTGATTCTTGACAAAGTTATGAGGTCGTTCTGTTTGTTCAAAGTTATGGGAGCGATAGATATCTACAATTTGCTTAAATGGCATCCATTTAGGTAAGTGTTTCACTATGAACAGGGTCGTATAGATGTAGTTTCAATAATTGATAGGAAACGCACTTATTGGGAAGGTGTCTACAAGCCAGGAGCCTGGCATTGTGGCAATATAGAACTCTTTTGCAGCAGTCTCCACCAATTGAATAAGAGGATCTTGCTTGTTTGTTTCGATTCTGTATCCATGCGAAATGCGGAGTGATATGGCACCCGCAGTCCTAGTAATTTAGAGTCCAGGTTGGATGTGCAGTGCGGAAAATTATTCATACTACGAACAAACGAATATGAGAGATCAAGTTCACGGGGTCATCGAGGACGCGCATCAAGAAATATCGTGTCGCTTGCTCTTGAATATGGTGAAAGTTTGTTATTGCAGACGGAGAGCCAAGGTAAGATTTCAGCATTTTCCTCATTGCCTGAAAATGGTCTCCGTATTGAGCCAGTATCATCTGTTGGTCCCATCCTATCCTGAGCGACCCAAATCATTAGAGACAGGTGCGCCCTGCAATATCTTACTATGTATAATTATGGTACAGCTTACATTCCGCCAGCGAAAGGAAATATCGGTCGTCCAGAATATATGGAGGACCTTTTGTCAAGAAGATCTACGTTTGTTTGCAAATCGTTTAATAGTATGATCGTTTGACCAAGAACGGTAAGACTGCAAATTGGACCTGAAAGGACATGGAGGCAAAGCATGCTCAAAGCAAAGAGACGTACCGTAAGCATCCTTGTATTCCAACCACGGAAGAGGATTCCCTCGTGGTGGTAGATCAAAAATGTTGCCAATGAGTGGCCATCCACGAGGTCCCGGGGGGAAAGGCGCTTGACGAGCCTTGATAATAAGTAGACTTAGGACACAGACCAGAATGGATCCTGCGGCTAGAGTGGCAGGGGTTTGGTGCATGATAGTATCCATAAGTAGTTTCAGGTTGAGACCAGAGGGAGACCTTCCAATAGGACGGCAAAAATGTCCTTTATCATCAATAGTGAGATAGGACCCGGGTTACCAATCATAGGCCACGCTAGATTCTGATCCCAGCTGTTCTTTAGTGGATAAACAAGCGCCCGGCAGAACAGCCGGGATCAGAATCTAGCGTGGCC
>QFEW01006524.1:8570-23007 GCA_003316525.1 Termitomyces eurrhizus | reverse complement strand
TAAATCTCTCCAATCCACTGCAAGGGGATATCGATTGGGTCACTCCATATTTAACTTGAAAATGTAACTATCCCAGTCAGTTTTTAAGACGTAACGGATACGTGATCTGGGGATGCTGTGTCTGTCAAGTTGTTGGTAGTATGAGTGGGTTCCGTATGACCAAGAGGAATAACGGCCCTCCAAGTGGGAAGTAAGTGGCATGCAAATAGATAGCCATTGGTCTCATTGAAAAATGTGACCTGCACGATGGGATGAAGTGATCGGTTGACCGTTTTCTAAATCAACATATGTAAACCTTTTGCGTCACACTCTTGACGCTTCAGCCTCGGCATCTCATTATAGAACAAAACCACAATTTGCAGGCGTCTTTAACGAGTTCTACATTCCAGACGATCCACAATAATTATGTCTTTAGGAGAAGGTACGTTGTGGTGTTCTGACGTCAATGAGGGTGTCTCAACCCTCCGCATTCAGCGGACGGAAAGTTTCCAACAGCGAATCAAGGTGCGGGTCTACCCCCTTCACCGACTAGAGAAAATCCAGGACAGGTATGTAAAAACTCATCGAAAAGAAAAATCAACCAATTTATATCCGGCAGGTTTTCCCAAAGTCGGACCCACAATCAGGTAGAATCATTCCATGTCTTACATTTTACAATACAGGAATGCTTAAATGCAAACAGCTCCTTCGACTCCAACCATTCAGAATGGAATCGACCCTTATATCGGAAATCCGTACTTGATGGGAGGTGCGTTGCGCAAGGTGGATAAAGCGCTTAGTGATGTAATTGCAATTTTGGAAAGTGAGGAGAGATCGCATAGTGGCGTGAACGAGGAGGGACCCCTCTTACAGAAGTTCCGTCGCTGGAGAGATGAGATACTCTTCATGCGCGGAGATACACAGA
Organism: Termitomyces eurrhizus; assembly: GCA_003316525.1. NCBI lineage: Eukaryota > Fungi > Basidiomycota > Agaricomycetes > Agaricales > Lyophyllaceae > Termitomyces > Termitomyces eurrhizus. Next base: position 22,103 of record QFEW01006524.1, on the reverse strand, counting down.
CACCACCAGTCATAAGTAGGGCTTCACCACGAACTAGATCTCGGACGAGGTCCCAATCACCCGAAGCTGGAGGGATGTTTGTAGATTGACCTTCCAGATCCACTTACATGTACAGATGATTTTTACACCAGAATCCGTTAAGATATAGTGACAGGGCTGCAAACGTTATTATAGTTGCTATGCTAAAATCATGATGGCCGGAAAGCGATTGATGGACGACCCCAGGTATATCGGGTGTTTGAAATGGAGTGGAAAGCAATGAAAACAATTTTAATAAAACAATTCAGGGGCCAGGAATAACGACCTGAGTAAGTATCAAGCAATTTTACTCCTTTAGTGGCAGAGCTGGCCGTGAATAGGTTGTGGGTTGACGGTAAGTATGCATAGACGACTTTGGAGTACAAAAAATTCCAAAACGCTTTCCCAAGGGTTTGTAAAGGCGGACTGGAGGGATATCATTTTCCTGCTCATTATCGCCTGGATTAGCGGCAAGAAGATGTCGTGAAGATGTTTTTTCATCCTCCTCGTAGATATTTCTGCGCAGATGTGTCTGCCGCCTCTCTGTAACGTTAGTCGCGAGGGGATGGTATTCGGGAGCTTATTCACAAGAAATTCATTAGTAAAGTATCGGTTATGTGTCCATCAGGGAACTCACGAGGCATTAGAGTGGCAGAGCGTACGGCGGATGGAGTGTCGACCAAACGTCTAGACGGACGGCCTCCCCGGAAAACAGGAGGAACACGAGGAAAGGGCCCTGAAGAAAAGGGCCCTGGAGAGTGTTCACCTTTGCTCGCCACATGCGATTCAGCGTACAAAGGGAAAAGTAAGCTATTTACCCGTGCTAGATGACCGGGGAATTGTTAAAAGCGAAGGGTATAGAGAGAGTACCAAGTAAAGGTGAACTACCTTCTAGAGAAGGATCTATATCATGCAGGCGTTCCTTCAATAAAAACAGTAGATCTATGTATGCAGCTTTGTGATCGACAAAAATGAGAGGACAAGAGCTGAAAGGATAGGGTTGAACTCCCATTGCCAGAAGCGTCTTCTTTGCTATCTTCAAGTATAAAAAAGGGCAAAATGTAAGGATTCTCTAATTAGGAGGGAATTGGTCAGATATTACCTCGATCAGGGTTACTATCTGTGGCATGGAGTTCAGCATAGGGAAATTGCATGTTTCTACGATTGCATCACCTTTCTACTGTGGCGGCAAAAATAAAACGAAGGTGCGTTTTTCCAAGCCTTTAGGTCCTGAACGGCCTCGAGGAAGTGGACCTTGGATCCAAGTCGTTGGGCTAGAACGACTGCATCGGATTTCAAGTCAACTCCTGCTGTAACTGCAGAAGAGAAGATCATGGGTGGAAAAAGGATCAAAAGGAGAAGTTCAATTTTTTGAACGTGATGGTTCAAGATCAAGGACAGTAAGTATGCAATGGGGCTCCACAGCTTTCCAAGTTGAGAGGTATGTGAGCCAATTGTGTTGCTTGCACATCAATATACGGCAATACCCGATCCGTGGTTTCCAGCCCTTGTCCCCTTGTCACCTTATCCAATTCTCGGCGGTAAAACATGATTAGAGTATACTCCCATGTTTTACAAACATATTAATAGGCTTTACATTAATTATTATGTCTTTTAGCGCTCAGATCACGGCGTTTCATCGCCTTCACCGGGACAATGTTGGTGCGGCGTTGTGTCTGAGTTTAAAACCCGAGTGGCCGCCTGTGGGAGCCAGATCAATAACCGCGTCACAGTTGCGTTGACTTGTTGGACTACGTGTCGACTTCTCACCTACGATGGAGTCTTCGACGGGCAGGACCGCGGAGGAAAGGCGAGAGCGAGAGGACATAATGAATGAGATAGCGCGGCTCCAGGTGAAACTCAAAGATCTTCCTCCTGAGGCCAACGTGACTTCAACTGTGTCGCCACCGGCGTCCCCCAAACGCAAGCGACCAGTTCCTAAAACACTCGTGCCTTCTACTCCTTCTCCAAGTAAGATATGTGTAGTTGGTTCTTTTCTGGTCTGAAGCAAGTTACAGAGAAGCGAAAGCTTAACAGTCGACCTTCACATGTTACACAGCCTGAACAGAGTGGTGCTCGGTTCTCCGGAGCCGTTGTTGGTAATACATTTTCCAATAAAACCGTTCAACCTCAGTTACACAAGCCTTCTCCGTCAAACTTCTTGAAAAATCTCGCGAAAGCGAGCCGTGCGGAGCAGAAGGCTGAAATAGACGTTACGACTATAAGATCTTCTGGTTTTGCGGATACGCCTCCTACACCCGATATAAACAATAACCAGGATACCTCCGAACAATTTCCCGCGTTGAAAAGGGACGACCGTCTGGCTCTTATCGAAGACCTTGAACCAGGGCCTATCGACCACGTTCCACCAGCTGACGACCCGGATTTTGAGAAACTTGAACCGAATTCTGGTATTCGTTTATCGTACGAATTGCCCATTCTCTAGGTGCAAAGCTGATCATGACCTAGCTCCCGTACAGTCTCTCACCAGGACCTTCAGAACTATTTGACTGGCCGTTTTTATCTCTCACCATCGCAATTATATTCTCATATCCGTCTTCTTCCGGACAAACTTGGTTATGATGTCCCAGTACCAGGAGACTGGATTACTATTGCTGTGGTAGCTGAGCGCGGCCCTCTCAGGTATAGCAAAGCACCTGTAGCGGTAGGTCCTGAGGAGGGAGATGAAGTCGCGAAGAAGGGAAAATGGAAGGGAAAGGGAAAGATCAATGAAGAGATACCCAGACCTACTGGAAAAAAATATGTCAACCTCAAGTTGATTGATTTTGGCTCACGCTCGCGGTCATCTTCATCAGCGACAGGTGGGAAGGCTATCATTCGTGGTGACGCATTTCTGTCGCTGCTGCTCTTTGAGTCGGATAGTTTTGATCTTGTTTCTGGGGATGGGGATAGTCAAGTTCGCAAGATTTACAAAGGTGGAAGCCGTGGTGCGTTCGAATCGATGTCCAAGCTCAAAGAGGGAGATGTTATCGCCCTCATCAATCCCAGAATCTTGAAGCCATATCAAGTGAGGATTTATATTTTGACTCAAAGATATGTTTAATAATTTTTATTGCTGGGTTGTCAGCGAGCAAATGACTGTCCACACCCTGAAAATAACATCTTGGCTATCACTCCGGAATCTGCCTCATCCATCATGAACATTGGTCGGGCGCGCGACCTCGGCATGTGCACTGTTCTCAAGCGGGACAACACAGTCTGTGGAAGCTGGGTAGATAAGCGTGTGAGCGACGTATGCGATTATCACGTTCAGCACGCGGTCGAGAGACGACGTGCGGGACGTGCTGAGTTCTCTATCGGGTATGTGATCATTGCTTCATTCGACTCATTGTAGTGTTCTCCAACTCTGGGCAACAGCACTATGGGTCTATCAACTACATCTGCGCCAAAACGCAAGCCTGCGTATGACCCATCAAGGCAGTGGGGTCTCAAACCAGAACCAGTGGCTGGCAGTGCCACGTACATAGTTTCTGGACATGTTGTCAATGACACACAGGTCGATCCACGGACATTATTTGTCACCGAAAATATTGGACGGGAAGGACAGGCCAAGGCTGCGCGGAAGATGTCGAAGAGGACTGCTGATCGTGCCTTGATGAGTTTGTTGGAGAGGGACAAGGAGGGAATGAAGCCGGTTATGAAGGCAAGGGAAGTTGGGAAGAAGGAGAGTGGTGCGAGAGGTAAACTGGATATTAAAGGGAAGGTGAAAGGAAAAGATCAGGAAGGGGAAGCAAGGGAAATGGATAAGGGTGGTGAAAAGAGAGAAGTCAGGGCGACGACAAAGAATGCATATACGGCTGGGATGATTAAAGGTCTTGGGTTTGATCCTATTGCGGTGTCAGGACAACGTCGAGGGCCGGGAGACTCGGATGTTCAAAAGAAGGTAAGCATCTCAGTGTATTAATATTAAATCCTTCATGATCGGAATGCCTGATGTCTTCAGTTGCGGTCCCTGGAGGCGCTGCAGTCGTCGAGAAAAGGCATCGAACTAGGACCACGACCAGGACATCGAATCCGCTCAAATGTCGTTGTCCCGACCTCCAGAAAGCGGGACAAGGCCCTCCACGACTGCAATAGCTCGGAGGACGGACTAAATGAGCATCCATCTGAAGGAGAACTCGAGGACGTGATGATTGACCTTGATGACTGATATTTACATTCTCACAAACCAGTCAAATGCCTGACTGCACTTGTTCATCTTATATGCATCTTTAGACACGCATAGCTTCATATCATACCCAAAGAAGTCCAATGCATCTTTTATATCATACTTCCCTAGACAGGTGATTCATGACTGAAACAATAGGCGGTATAGTAGCTTCGTTGTTCGCAACAATCCGTATTAACTAATTTTGTTGGGAGTCGGCTGGCTGTCCGGGGTCGCGTAAGCTACACTAGACAGCGTTCAAAGTGGGTATAACCATTTTTGATAATCAAAAGAAGTAAGTACAGGCCTATTGGAAAGGTGAGTTATGTGAAAGAATGGTATTCAGGACAAGTGTCATGAGGATGGCTTATTGTTATCGACATCCATATCGTCGAGATCATTTGCCGATGGTACGGCGGCAGAGGTTGCTGCCCCCGCAGACGCGCCTTGTGTTGGGGGTTGAACGTCCCTGTCATGATCATTTCTTCAGGACAAGCACCACATGAATACGCAGACGTACCATTTGATCTGAAAACGAGTCACTCGTGGCTTCGCACTGATCTCGCGAACAAGCCGTTCGAACATGATTCGTGGAGGGGGTGTCTCCTTCATCTCTTCGTTGTCATATTCCGTGTTCTGGTAATATCCTACACGAACGAACTCTTGGTCCTTATATGAGCCAGTCAATATGAGCGCTGCGACGCCGAGGACATCCTCTGCGGGAATTTTTGATGGGTCTGGTGCTGAGCCTTCGAATTCAAAGGAGTTGACGCCGATTGGAACTGGTCCAACGAGACAGTCATCCAACTCTTGATCGAGGTCTTCGTCGCCTGGCGACGAGACGTATATGAGTTTCCATTCTAGATCTAGAGGCATATTACAATGTGAATCCATCGCTAGAGCCTGCAGATCACGCACCATCTTTAAGGGGTGCTATACACTCGAAAGTTACACGAAATCGATACACGTCTGAAAATCGAGCTGGGTTGTTAATGAACTCGACATTCTAGGTATTGCTCAGTCATGTTATGGGCATTCATAATAAGCGCACTGACTCTGATAGTTACAATGGACATTTGCTTTCTAAACAGGGAACGAGGAAGGGAGCAAGGATGAAGCAAGGAAGCAAAGAGCGCGACGCGACTGTCCACTTGCGGCACGTGAGAACCAAGACCCCGGGAAACCGGATTTCCGAGAAATAATCGCTTGCCAGACAAAGTTGACACAGTGACGGACGACGGGTATGATGGACAAATGATTGAGCTTTGCTTTCTATGCATTGCTGTCCGCGCACAGCTTTGGAAAATTTGTGGTCCCATTAAGCAGGCTGTGTGATGTCGAGTATCCGGGGGGTAATAATACATATATGTTCAATGGATGACTAATCTTCATTATCGACAAGCCTTGAATTAGGCCACAACAGCAACAAGAACCAACCATCGGGCTTTCTTTTGCACACATCTCTGTCTACTTGTACTCCGTTTCACCCGTCGGTGCTGTGCCTTGATTATTGCGTTTCATTCATCTCTTTGCCGGCTGGAATCTGGTTGCATATTTCCCTTCTTTCCCAACTGTTTCTTGTGATCAGCATGGCCAATTAGCTTCTTGCACTTGTCACCGTCTTCTTTCACAGTCTTCCAGTAATCAAGCCAAAATTTCGACAGTTCAGCCCGGATTTCACGAAAACACTCCCCTCTGCTTACTATGACCTCCAGTGATGTTGCTGATCCAGTGATCATAATGCAAAATTCCGTTCCAGATATACCTGATATTCCTTCTGACACCATGTTGCTGCCTATTCCAACTCGTCTGACAGACTCGTCTCAATCTTCATTTGTCTTGCAAGAACAGTTAGTAGAAAAACGTCGATTGCCACCTGAGCTTGTAAATGCTGATATTTTTATTGCTCGTGCGTTGACTCGTTTGCGGACCTTTGCTGTTCTTTTAATCGCGTTAACCAGCTGACCGGAGCTTCGTCGAGACAGCGTCAGGACTCACAGCTCGAGAACTGAAGAAATATTGGGATCAAGTGTTGGGTGTTGGGAAAGATATTCGTTCCCCTTGTGCTATCACGGCATTTGTTAATCAGCATGGAAAGCAAATGTTTCGTGTGGGGTCCGTGTTCACGTTTATTACAATGCTATATGGCCCTGACTTTTGACCGCTTATCTAGCCACCGTGAACTATCAGCACCAGCAGCTAACGCCGCAGAGATTGCGGAACGCATCACATCTTCTTCCATGTCATCCAATGAATCTACTACCTCCCTTCGTGTCAAACGCCGATCACGCATTAGTATGCACCCCCATCTTTCGTCCATCTTCAAAAACGGTAGCAGTTCAAAACTGAATACGGCCCAGACGTCGGCCCCTCGTAAACTTAGGAAAACCAGGTCAATACCCGACTTAGTCAGCGCAGCCAATGACCGACCTGTCGAAAGTTATTTGACCACGGGGCGCCTTCATTCCCGAAGTGTCACTGGTGCCGATGTATCGCCATATTCAACTGTGGTTCGTAACTCAACTAAAGTAGACCTCTTTGGACAACTCATGGACTGGTATCCGCCCCCTTCGACCTCTGCAAGTATATCCACGAACAGTCTGACCTCTAACGAACAATCACCTAACGAGACTCACGATCACCTCAAGTCCCCCGCCGTAATCGCCCACCCATTCGGGCATGGTGTCACTTATGGCTCACCGTTTCGCAAGAGCACCGGAGATGCAGACCTATTACCAGTCCCTCGACATTTACGCGAAGTTCAATCGTTTGAATCAGGGCTCACTGCCCGCCAGGCTGATGACCATCCAAATCAACAATCAGGACGAGACTCCTTGGCGATGGATATATATCTTGATGATCCGGACTCCAATCGTCCGCCTTCAGCATTACGCGTTCGCCCTACAATATCGCCTTCTGAACCTAATGAGATGACTCCGACCTCGAATACTATCGAACAAATCCTTTCAGTGACAACAGAGCCAGTGTCCGAGCTAGAGCATAAACTAGATCATGGGCCTTATTCAGCAGTCGAGCCTGTTCCAGAACCGGTTTTTCTATCGCGGTATTCGACGGAAGTATTTGACGTCCTTCAGAACTACAGAGGCCTTCCAAGGCTCGACAAGCTCTCATTCGAATCAGAATCGACTACAGTCATCAAGTTATCACTGTCTGCAGATGAAAGTGCTGCGCCACGAGATGATCCGCGCTTCGTGATATGGGGCGAAGTTCAGTCTGATCGCGACTTCGACGACCAGTCTCTTGAATATGGTTCTGTCACAGACTTGTCCTCTGTAAGGTCATCATCTCTTTCTAGGAGGCGCGCAAGTAAAATCAAGGCTGTCGAATCACAGACGTCAGCAGGAGAGACTCAAAGGGTTCTTATCGCAGCAACGATTGAACGGTGGATAGCACAACTCACGAGCGACCTGAATTACGATGAACTCCTTGACTTCTTCCTCACTTATCGGACATATATAAGCTCTGTCGACCTATTGCATCTCCTTATCGCGCGTTTCCATTGGGCTCTTCAGCAATCGACATCACTGAAGAATGAACGAGTTCATCGGATAGTGCGTGTCCGGACGTTTGTAGCAATCCGATATTGGCTTTTGACCTTCTTTAATGTGGACTTTATACCGAATCGCGAGCTGCGGCTGTTGATGGCAAATTGGCTGAATTCTCTGGTCCGTGATCCCATATTGAGAAAGCATGTTGACGGTTTGGTGAGTTCGTCTCCTTTCCGTATGCAATGAGAAGAGGTTCTTTATAATTGGTAATTCATGATCCAGGGTATCGTGCGAAAATTGATCAAGGTTGCAAAAGAATGCAAGCAAGCACATACACATCTTCCAGCCAGGTCATCTCCTAAACCGCAAAAGTCTATTTCATCAAAACCCGTGGAAAATCATGTTCTTGGTGCAAGATTTGCTGCTGCAACCAGGAAACATAGCGAGGACGATGATTCTGACGTGGACCTCGACTTCCTGCCAGACGAAGGTGCCGCACCTATCGATGCCCCACAGGGCTTATCACACGACATCGCCAACGCCCATCTAGGCATCAACGTGTCCCCTACCCGACCCACATCTATACCTCTTTCTTCTCTCTCTATCCTTCAACGTACAGATCATGCCCCTGGACCTAGTTCTAATACAGATTTTCCTGTGGTTGCACAGGCGCAGTCGCTACCGATGCATCGCAGTGCAGTCTCGCGTGTAATAACGAAAACTATCGGTCGACTGGGAAGATGGAGACGCACGCTTAATGCGCGAAGTCCACCGAGCACATCTACAAGGACGGTGACTACGGCTTGCCCAGATGTTTCGGCGTTTGACCTTGAGTTGACTGAGTCCCCAGAACATGTAGTGCCGCTGCAGACGGTGGATGTACCTGTACCATTGTCGCCTGAGCCTCCACGAGCACCTACGCCCCCGGCAGTAGCAAAGTTAGCTACCCAAGGCACACCCGAACAAATAATCGAGTCGGCGGTAGTTGTACGGGGCTTAGTTGGGCCAGTGACAGCCCAAACACCAGCTGAATCAATACCCCGCTGCGTAGAGCCCGAAGAGCAGCCCAAGCTGCCTCCTGGCCTTCCTAAGGCATCTGAGGTGACGGACATAATTGACAATCAGAGTACGGTCTCCTCCAGGGATGACCAGATGTCTGTGCGGTCTTCGACATCGACTGATTCTTTTGGTGAACCACTGACGGGTTCGCCCACGTTTCCGCAAGTGGGACGGCCACAATGGCGATTTGACGTTATCTCGATTGATGATCTCTCTGATACCTCTTCTGATTTCCACGAAGTTGTAGCTGGGCCTAGTGACCCGCCTGGGTCACGGCGCCTACCTAAAAAGCTACCTATGCGTCGCGACTTTGAATTCGTGAGGAGAGACACTGTTTCGTCTATGGGCTTGACTTCGCGAGATTCGGTGACATCTGCACATTCCTCTCATGCTTCTGCTACGTCGGTTATAGGGCTTGGGGGAACCGTTGCCCAGTGGCAAATAAACGCGCTTGTTGATTCGTTAAGCGATGATGAAGAAAAGGGAGATGTGGAAAATGCGTTGCGCCGCTTAGAAGGTCAGATAAATCCTCAAAAAGAGCTGGAGAAGGCTTCCAAGGTTGATGGCTGGGTGCGTTCAATCCAGGAACGTCTGGCGGCTGGCGACTATTCAGATGAACGAGCACCGTTCTCTGATGATTCGGATGAGGAAGAATATGAGGGGAGCCGCATTGACCACATCTCTGATCAAGATTCCGTGAGCATGCACCTGGACACAGCTTCCGTGGCGGACCCTGTAACTTCCTCTAGCGAAGGGGAACTACAAGAAATGGTAAAGACTCCTATTCCCACACAGTTGAGCCATACCATTATGAGTCCTGGCACGACATTACCACCTCGTTCGGCGGATGCGAGGCCGGCGGTCGAGGCGGCTGTGCCTCTTGAAATACTTCAAGGAAGATTACCCTATCGTCTATCGACATCGCCTTCTACCAATTTGGACCCTCAAACACCATCTGTTCCACCTCAAGAGGGTACTAAGACTCGTTCCTTTGTTCTTATGTATCCAACCTCTGAGGTCTCGCCTCGGGATAATCATAAGATTCGCTCCTTCGTCCTCATGTATCGAGCCGCTAATCTCGCTGAGCACTTTGCTATGATTGATAGGGAGCTTTTCATAGGCGTCAAATTCGAAGAACTTGTATTGGACGACTGGATGAATTGCCAAGAGGTAGATGTATTGGACTGGGTGCAGTATTTGAAAGACAGGGCCCGCTGGAAGGTTGAGCATAGACACCCTGACAAAACAAGTGCCCTTGGAGCAGTTCGGGCTCGGTTCAACCTCATGGCCAATTTCACAATCTCAGAGGTCGTTTTAGCATCGCCCAATGATCGCCCTATGGTTGTGGCCAAATTGATTCGTATAGCATGGGTAAGGAACACCATAACCCTAGGAACCGGTATATCACTGACGTCGTATCAGAAATCCTATCGGATGGGTAATTTTAGCACGTTAGCTGCGATTATTACCGGGCTTGGCAGCGACTGGGTAACAAAGGCGATGAAGCGGACTGGCTGGAGCCGCCTGGGCATTTGGGAAACCCGCATGTATCGGGACTTGAAGGCATTTGCAACTAGTACCGATGACTTTATTCATATTCGTCAAGCGGTAGCATCAATTGTTGACGCCAAACCACTTGACGTTAAGTCCAAGACAGCTTCAGTCGTCAGCGGTGGCGATAATCAGCCTGGTAAAGGCAAAGCTAGTGCGGAGCGCCTTGCAATGCCTACAGCCTGTATCCCTTTCATTGGTTGGACTTTCTTTGTTGTTGTCTATACTCTAGTTCAATGTGTTTTTAGGTGTTTACCTGTCTCAACTGCAGCGCCATAGTCGACTTCCAGATCTTATTGATCCCACGGCTCCTGAAGAAGCAGTCGGTATCAACCCTGTTACTTCAAACTTCGATGCTCCTGCACATCCTGAGGTGTTCTCGGCCCTTACACCTCTTCCGGCATCGATGCACCTTGAGCCTTTGATCAATGTCCATAAACAACGACGGATCGCCAGTGTCATAAAGTCTTTGGTCGCTGGACAACATCTCGCAAGTCGGATCCAGTTTGACATTGATAAGAAGTTGTTTCAAAAGTGTCTCAAAGTCCACGCGGTGGATGCGGAGACTCTGCAGAGGATTCTTGTTTCTGAATGATTGTTTGGTTATTATGGGGTTCATGTACTTTTTTTTCTTGTTAGGTTTTATCTATATCTAGAGCCCTTGAGCATAACTTTGACATATGTATACTGTAGATTGTCCATATCAACAAGAAAATGGACGTTCATAAATGTCCACAACACCGTTGTTGTGGCGTTGGAGTCGAGTAAAACAAATTACGCCACACGTGCCAATTTCCCAAATGCGAAGGTCTGTCACCCAAATAAAGTTATGGCTCTCTTGCATCCATTCCTCGATCTGAAAGGAATTTATTGGCGAACGACGTCGGCTCAGATTGCTTACCAAATGAGACAGGGAGAAGGTTTAGATTGGTGAAGAAAGACTATTTTCACATAGTGAATATGCTGTTATGCTTTTTGGTCTCGACCGTGCACTTCTTCATTCACAACGCCGTCTCAGAAATCATATTTTGCCAGTGGTGGCCAAAAGACTCGGATCGAAGATCGTCTTGAAAGGTTGACATACCTTCAACAGGCAGTAATGGATTCGTCCATGAGCAAAAAGGTGCCCGAGTAAATTGAGAATGTGAGCTGCAGTGTCACTTGCCACATTGCCTGACGTCACAGTTGACAATCTGCGCTTACGTCAGATTCGGGTCATCACCCTTTCTTTCTCTTTTCTCTACGGAAAGATCTAGTTCTGCCCTGTGATCCCTTAGAATCTACGGCGTTGGCTTACACGAGACCAACTAGAATTCATCCATTGTACTCACTCCACTCCAGTCTAATGCATCGCGGCTTCTCGTTCGCAGCAAATAGGTTTCTCGTTTGATCTTGGTGTCCTTCAGATTATTCTTTCGCGAGAAGAAAATTAGGCTATAATCAGTGTTTGATCTGAAGGGTTTCCTGGGGCCTGTCTTGCCTCACCGATGTCCTTTTTGCTTGGCACCACACAGCATTCTGAACACTTGATACTCGACGCCACCTGATACATGAATTGCTTCTATGGGTCATGGGGCACTCATTGAATACTCTTATCAGTGCATTACCGATACTGACACAAGCTGAAATCTGCGTTTCTAATGTAGCGAAACCATTGCTTTGATTTAGACTTATATCCACACTCGTATCAACGTTTGGAGTACTTGAATTGTACTCATTGAGAGGTTCAATCATAACATGTAGACCACTCCAGTTCGGGGAACAATTGGTATGCATCCATTTACCCTGTAACTCCGGGTATTAATGATGTTTACTTAAGCGCCAGTGTATCATTCGTGCTTGTCTTCTATTGATTTTGAATTGTTGCAATTCATAATCGTTTACGGCTATTCTGAATCAAGTCTCAGAAACAAGGTGATCCCGACAATTTTCCAAATAGTGTGGTTCCGAAGTACTAACCAGATTCTTTTTTTCAAAGCATTGAATTAGGATCCGCATGATCCACTGAGTCTGGTCACGAGTCTCTCGACCTTGTCCACCTGCCATCGCCTCGTGTGTACTATGGTACTGATAGCTGTTGAACATCGCCTTCTCAATCTCCATGGCTTGCCAAATGTTTTATCCTCAATAGAAAAGTATCAGCTTGGCACAGGAAATTCTCGTATCTCTGCAGTGCTTTGTTATGTCCTTGATATGATCTTGTACCACATGTCTTCGGAAGCCAGAGCAGTCATGAAGCCGACAGGCATCGTTAAAAGGCATAAAATTTTGCGGGGAGATGTTGGGGAACAAGATCTTAAAACCTGTTTTGTTCTAACACCTTCACAATCATGCTCTTCGGCTCAGTTATCGCTTTCATTCTTGCGGGTAGCGCTCTCGCTGGACCCCACAAGAGGTTCGAAGGTTTGACCGTCGAACTCCAGGCTCCGACAGCAAGCGTCAGCTCTGTCGACGACCTTATTTTGACCGCCACTGTGACAAATGGTGGCGCTGAATCTGTTAAACTCTTGAGATACGGAACTATTCTTGATTCCCAGCTGCCTACCAAATCGTTCAAGGTTACCAAGGATGGCCAAGACGTCGCCTTCACTGGCATCAAGGTTCGTATTCAAACTAAGTTTTCTTTCAGCTGACGTACTGACGTTCCGATTTTTCGTAGATCTCGGTATCACTCAGTGAGGTTGATGACACTGCTTTCACCGTCATTCCTGCAGGAGAAAGTGTAACAGTCACTCATCAAGGCTGGTTTCCAATTTTGATTCTAATGTTTCGCCTGATGGAGTCTCTTAGTCGCGCCTCTCTTCGACTTCGCCGCTGCTGGTGCGGGTAAATACACATTTGAACCTATCACAAACTTCCAGGTCCAGGATGCTACTCAACGTGTAGCTGCTTTTGAGCTCTCAAAGGTCAAGGCGACGTCGAACTCAGTAGAAGTCGAACTTTCCGGTGACCTGGCCAATCGCGAGCTTACCCAATTGAACAAGCGTGCTGTAAACATCTGCACAAATGCTTCCAAGAAGGCGTTTATTGATGCCAGGTTAGTTCCTCCTGACAATAACAAAGACTGCTCTCAGCACTGCGCTTTCTTAGCTACACAGAAGGAAAGTCTCTGGCTTCCCTCTCAGTCTCATACATCAGAAGCCGTGGCGCCTCTGACACCCTTTATCGATCGTACTTTGGTGCCGTTTCCACTTCCAGGGTGACCTCCATCTACAGTGCCGTCGCCAA
>QFEW01006521.1:0-20969 GCA_003316525.1 Termitomyces eurrhizus | reverse complement strand
ATCTGTAGCATTACTGACCGCATCTTCGTGATTAAAGCCCTGGACAAAGACCTCTTCAAGTGTGTGGTCCTACTGAACAGTCTCAGTAGCTCCCAGTACAAACCACTTCAGGCCCAAGTCTCACGAGGCCTTGCTGATTCCTTGACCACCCAGCTGTACTCGTCTGACAACATTTGGAAGCTCATGGAAACAGTGCAGAACCTCACCACACTAAAGTCTACAAATAGGTCAACTGATACTGTGTTGGCTGCCACCATGTGTGGACGATTCAGGTCCCAGAAGCCCCATCTCCCAGGCCACAACCACCCAGCAGGAGCAAAGTGCTGCACAACATATCTCACACACAGCAGACCATGCGCTGGACATGAAGCACCCTTCTGTGCACACGCTGGAGGTGCCATGCAGAGGGTGGGATTCACTGCTGCACAAGATGCTGCCAGGGTGGCTCAGGGGACAAGGGGCAGAACACAAATGCTGGAGCACCCAAGCAGTTCACACAACTCACTAGGCCAAAAGGAAAAGTCTACCTGGTGGAGGAGGAAGCACTGCAGAAATTGCAGACACTGGACACTGCAAACAACACCAGCCCCCAGATAGCAGTCAGCTTTGCAGGCCTTGTGATGGACAATCTACCAACCTGCTCTACAGAGGAGGCCAAATGGGAGGGCTGGATGGCCACAGTTGAGGAAGAGGAGGAGGAACCCAGGACCTCCCTCAACTGGCAGCAATACAACAGCAAAACAGCTCTCCTCACCACTGCCAAGCACCCATTCTTTGTAGATTTGGGCACCACCATCCACATCTCCCCTTGCAAGTCTGATTTTGTCTCAATCCTACCCATTGCCCCAAAACCAAAAGTAGTTGGGGGATCGACCATCGCAGCATGTGGCATTGGCAGCATCAGACTTCGCACTTCTGAAGGTCATCTACTCATGCTTGAAAGAGCTCTATATGTTCCTAATTCGATCGCCTTATCTCCATTAGCTGCATCTCCTCTGACAATAATACGTACTCACGCTTTGACGACAAAGAGGTATGCATCATGGATCATGCCAAAAATATCATTATTGCCAGGGGCCCTCTCCTCAAGAAAAGGGGACTCTATACCATCGATCTGTCAGACACAAACATAGAGCATGCCTACACAGCTACCACCATGGAGACCTGGCACAGACAACTCGGCCATGCAAACTATCAGGCAATCCAACAACTCACCCATGATCAGAGAATCAAAGGTGCACCTTCTTCCCTCCATCCTCCACCCAAGTGTGACAGTTGCATTCTCAGGAAGCAGACTAGAACACCCATCCCAAAAGTGTGACAGGGAGGATGCAGGGCAATGGAGAAGTTGAAGGTTGTGTGGGCAGATCTGTTTGGACCAGTCAATACCCGCTCAAGGTCTGGAAATCATTATATATTAGACATAGTGGACAACTGTACCAGTATGCCATGGTCCATTCCCTTAAAGAACAAAAGTGAAGCTTTTCCTGTACTGGTAGCCTGGGAGAAAGCATGAGAGAATAAAACCGGGAAAAAGGTTGGGACATACTGAACTGGATTTGACGGCAAACTCAACAGTGCAGAAATGGAAACCTGGCTCAACTCCAGAGGAGTTTTGAATGAACACAGTGCCCTGCATACATCTGCACAGATTGGCAAGGTTGAAAGAATGCACAGGATATTAATAGGCAAGGCCAGAGCCATGAGAATTGATGCAGGCTGCCCTGAGTTCCTATGAGACGAGTTTTATCTCACAGCTACTCACCTACATGCTAAGACCCTGACCAAATTACTAGAAGGCAAGACATCTCACAAAAAATGGTTTGGACATCCCCCAGCCTACTCTTACTTGTGTGAGATCAGATGCCGAGCATTTGTCCTCATTCCCACTCACAACCCAAAAGTGCAACCACATTCCATTGAATCAGTCCTAATTGGATACAGCCAAAGCTCTAAAACATACAGGTGCTGGGACAAGAAGAATCTGAAAGTCTATCAATCATACCACGTTAAGTTCATTGAATGCCATGAGACCCTCATCACACCTCCTCAATCAGCCACACCACCAGTAGAACCACCCATTCCCACCATCAGCCAACTCAATAACTCTGCACCTACCACACCACAAGACAACAATGGCAACCTGAGTTATCTTGACATCAACATACAGACACTAAATCCAATCTCACAACCAGATGAAAGCCTCACCAATGACCTAGAAATAGCCCTTCAAAGATCTAGCCATACATGCCAACCAACTGAAAAGGCTGCAAGCTCCTCAGACCGACCACCCACCAGGCTAGAAAAGATGATGAGCAAAGTAAGGGAGGGTGCCCAGCAGGTTAAAGAGAAAAGAGATGAGAGGTGAAGAATGACACCCACAATTGATAAGCCAGACATACAGCCACTTGGACCTGCACAGCTGATACCCACAGATCAACAAGCACCTGCACCTACCAAAGACAAACCTGAGATTGATCATAATTGAGTACTAGCTGCTATCTCACAATCTGGAGATGTTGAACTCCTACCAATAAGCCCAGGGGAGGAGCCAAACACATGGAAAGAGGCTCAGTTAGGGGCAGATGCAGATAAGTGGGAAAAGGCATACAAAGAGGAGCTGAGTTCACTAAAAGAGATGGGTGTGTACTGTTTAATTCCCCAAACTGAAGTTCCTCTCAGACAGAAAGTAGAAAAGGGGTGGCCCATTTTAAAAATTAAAAGGGACAAACATGGAAACACAGTCAGATACAAAGTATGACTCATATTCAAGGGGTACAAACAAATATATGGAAAAGACTACAGTAAGACCACCTCGCCAACTGCATGTATGGAATCCTGGCAAATACTCTTGCACATTGCAGCTGCGCAAAATTGGGATGCCATACAGATCGATGTGAAAATGGCTTTCCTATATGGCATATTACTGGAGGATGAGATCCAATACATGGAACAGCTGGAAGGATTTGTAGAGCTGGGAAAAGAGGACTATGTTTGCAAACTCCTATGAGGCCTGTACAGCATGAAGCAGGCTGGCAGGATCTGGAATCAGACACTCAAGGAGCAGATGATTACATGGGGTTTTTTTCATCTTCCTTGCAAATCCTGTATCTACTACAGGAAGTCTAACACAGGTACCATCATTGCCGCTGTCCACATAGATAATTTTCTCTCCATAGCAAGTTGCAAGGAGGAGAATAAGTGATTCAAGGCACAGATGCACAAATCATGGACCATCACTGATCTGGGCAGACCTAGGCACATTGTAGGAGTATCCATCAAATAGAACAATGATAACAGCATGGTAGCCCTCTCCCAACCAGTGTTTATTGAATGAGTAATCCAACAGTTTGGTCAAAAGGACGCACACCTGCTGTCATTGCTTATGGAACCTGGCCTAAAACTCAGATGCCCAAAGTTGCAACAGCAGACCCAGGAGGAAAAAGACAGAATTGCAAAGCTGCCTTATCAATCCCTAGTAGGCTGTTTACTGTATATTGCCATTGCCACTCAACCAGATATCACATTCACTGTACAACAACTATCACAATTCCTGGACACCTACGATACATCTCACTGGAACGCAGATATACATCTCCTTTGCTACCTCAAAGGCTCAAAAGACCTCAGACTCCACCTCAGCAGACCACCAATCACATTGCATGGGTTTATGGATGTGGACTGGGCCAGCTGCCTTGACACGAAGAGAAGCACTGGAGGCTACACTTGGTCCCTGGGCTCAGGAGCAGTGTCATGGTTGGTTCAGAAGCAAAAGACCGTCACAACATCTTTCTGCAAGGCTGAGTACATGGCAGCATATGAAGCAACCCAGGAATGCATCTGGCTCTGAATGCTGATAAAGGCAATTGGCTGGGATCTCACTGAAAAATCCACTACCCTCTTCTACAATAATAAGGCAGCAATCATACTCTCAGAGGATGCTACTGCTCATATGCACGTGAAGCATTTTGATATAAAATATCATTTTATTTGCGAGCGCACCAACATGTGAGAAATCATCATTAAGTATGTCAATACAAGGGACAACGTGGCTGACATCTTCACAAAAGTGCTGCCACAACCACTCTTCCTGCGACTGCACACGATGCTTGGCCTAAACTGATTCCACATGTGAGGAGGAGTGTTAGAACAACATCATTGTGATGACATGAAGGGTCAAAGAAGTACCACAATGCGACAATGGCTTTGTCCAACCTAGCTTTGTCTCACCACATATATATACTCTACATCACCTCCACAGTACCCTCAGTTTGTTTACATGCTCTGAGGATATGCATTACTTCTACATTTACATTTACCACTACTAACTCGAATATCTAGCTATAACTTACATGTTATTCTTAGGTATTCAATACAGTCTGTTTACATGCTCTGAGGCTATAACTTACGTGTTATTCTTAGAGACAATACCATTTCTAACATGATGGACATGTAAAGCAGTGAGAAATGCACTGATCTGTGTGTGTTCAATGATGCCACCAGGCGTAAAAAGATGATTGAGTGCAACAGTGAGATCTTCAGCTGTGAAATATTCTGGAGTTTCCACCAGGTGCTTGAGTATTGGCTTTGTTACAATCCAGAGGTTTAGGACACCACAAGTGTGCCTGACCCTTTCACATATCACACCATTCACATATCATTGTCATATATTGGACAAAGCTACCATAGAGTACATATATTCACATACTGGCAAACAGGCACTCTTAGTCATTTCTACACAGACTGAGGATGAGTGATAACATCGACTATACAATTTATAAATACTTACTTACCTCACCTAGATCAGAAGACTTACTGTCTGTCTTAATCTAGGTTACCCAGTGTTAGATTTCAACAGGCTTGAAAGTGTCTGAAGAGTATTCTGCCATGTATTCACTGGGTGCAGGGAATTTGAATGATGTTCTTTGGCAAAACAGTTTAAAAACACGGTAAAATAATCCAATTAATTTCAGAATTTTATTTAAATATTTTTGTCAAAATTATAAAAAAAATATTTTAACTGAACTTGAAAGAATAAAAGAATAAACTGTTATAGAAGGCTTGCTCTGATTTTTAGGCTCAGGAATGATCAATATAGTTCTCTCCAATGCATTTAAGAGCATCAGACCAAGTACCATTAAAAATTTGGTTACAATATTTTTTCTATAGTTCTGACAAAAATATTCAAATAAAATTTTGAAATCAATTGGATTATTTTTACTTGGAAATTCTTGTCTCCCATGTGCATGTTTGAAAATATTTATAAATAAGAAAAATTGTAGAGTATCCAAAAAATTCATCTATAGTGCTGTTTGTATCTTACAGACTTCAATATATATATAAGGACAACTTCTAAAGGCTATGACTCAGTCATACAGCTGGCAGAGAAAGACCCAATGTATATTAGAGTATATACCAACAATATTATAATAACTACTCACCTGGCAGAGAAAGATCCAAAGAGAACAAGTCTAAAAAATTCTCTATGTCAGGATTGATGCTTCTGAGCCTCTGAAGCATGAAAACAACTATACAGAACAACAAAACCTTAAAAAACTCAAAAATTGACTAAACCAACAATTGCACAAACAAGGGACAAATTCTGACAAACTCTGACTTATGTAAGCAGGCTGTATATGGTGTTGAAGGGACAACACTTGTCTGAATAATAGCTAAAGAACCAGAGCACCTTAAAGGCTGAAAGTAATACTAATAGATAGTGTTGAAAAAATAGAAATAATAGAGTAAAAGAATGACAGAAGAAATAAGAAATGAGTCTCTATATAATGAGTCAACTGTTTTGTGAGAATGATTAATTAGTCAGTTTTGACAGTTTCTGACTCAGGCTGACAAATACTTGTCTTTTTTGTTTGTTTTTTGGTCAGTTTTTCAGTAGAAAAGAAAAAAAAAGGTATTAATTAATGTATATTAAATATTTCAATGTACAATATCTCTCGGATAGATGTGAAAGGTATCCAAAGTGTGTGAATGTGGCCAAGGCCAAAATGCAATTTAGTGAACACCAGTTTTCATGCCTCGCATGTTTTTAAACCAAACAGCATCAATTTTTCCATGGTTTCGATGTTGTAGTGAGTAAACTACACTACAAAGTAAGTGTTGATTGATTGATTGATTTACAAATATTAATAACCATTCTTATAGCAAAATTTTGAAACTCAATTCAGCACCAATTTTTCTATGATTTCAACATTGTAGTGAGTAAACTACACTACAAAGTAAGTATTGACTGATTGATGATTCTTAACAAACATTCAATAGCTTGACAACATTCAGCTATTGATTGATCATGCTTAAGAATTTCAAGAAAATCACAGAAAAATCAGAAAAAATTCAATTCACCTTATAGTGAAACTTTGGGCTATTGTACACTATCATATAAGTAGCTTTTATTGGTTTTAAGCTTTATAAATGCTTAAAAAATTTAAACAAATTCAGAAAAATTCTATTCAGCTTACAGTAACACTTTGACAACTTTGGGCTATTGATACATTCATTATGTAAGTGTCTTTCAATGGTTTTAAGCTATAAAAATGCTTAAAAAATTATTCTTTCAGGCAATCTTCAACTACTCATTCTAATAATGAACTCAGTACTCCTGAATGTCAAAAACAGCAGGCTAGGATTCAAAGCAGGCTACAACAGTTACAAATGACTGATTCTAAGGAGTATTGTGCCAATAGAAGTAGAAGATCTACTTCAGTGGTTATACCACTTCATTATGGAACTGGAGATATGGGAACTGTGGATATGGGAACTGGGGATATAGGAACTGGGAATATAGGAACTGGGGATATGGGAACTGGGGATATATAAGAACTGGGGATATAAAAATTGGAAGAAATAATTAGATTGCTTCTAGCTCTTTGAGGAGGCCTATTGAACCAACTGTTGCTGTGGACTTATTTGTATCTGAGGATGTACAACTTGGAACTACAGGATTGGGAAATATAAGAACTGGGGAAAACAATCAGATTGCTTTAAGCTCTGGGGAAAATACTTCTAGCTCTTTGAGGAGGCCTGTTAGACCACCAACTGTTGCCAAGGATCTATTTGCTAGGGCTATTTCTGAAACTCATTTACCTGAAGGATGGAATGCTCCTTTGCAAAATCCTATTCCTAGAATAATAGAGCTCCTTATGTGCCTTCAATAGTAGCACCTCTACCAGCTGCTATGCATGGAAGAGATTATAGAGTGGGATCAGTCAATCAGCCTGTAGTTGGTGGGACTGCCATGAGTATACCTGAAACGCATTTGCCTGAATGTTGGGATGCTTCTTTACAGAATTCTATACCTAGAATGCCTGCTTTACATGGGCCTGCTTTACCAAACTTCATAATGCCACTACCACTGCTACCTGTACTTGGGAATAGAGAAATTAACCAGCAGGTTGCTCCTATATAAGCACAAACATTAGCAGCATTGCAAGACCAACAAAAGTTGAGGCATATTGCTGCAGCTGAGGAGCAGAATAGACAACAGCAGGCACTAGCAGTATTGCAAGAGCAGCAATGGCTTAGACATATTGCTATAGCTGAATAAGAGAAGAGGCAACAACAGGCATTAGCAGTATTGCATGAGCAACAACAGCTCAGAGATATTGCTATAGCTGAAGAGCAGGCAGTAGCAGAGGCACAAAGGGCTTTACACCAGCTAGAGGTGAGATAAAGATAACTTTTAAAGCCTGCTTTGACTGATAAAAGTTAATAGCATGTAGATCTCAACCCTGAACATAGGCCTTTAAATAAGGCCAGGGCTGAAAGGATCTTACAAAATTGGGAACAGCAATGTTTAGCTGATCTTGAAGAGGATTTTAATGATTTGAATCCTCAGGATGAAATAGAAAATATCCATGCAGCTTTTGATGAAATGCTTCAAAATCCTTTGAAGTATTTGGAGCTTCCTATAGACAATGAGATTGATCCAAATCTACTAGAAGATCCTAGGAATGATCCTGCTGAGATAGAGAAAGACTTGGAGTATGTGGATCCACCTGAGAATGTCATGCAGCAAAATGTACCAGCACCTCCTATCTTACAGAGATTACAACAACCTGATGATGTTCAGCTTAGACATGCTCTTCCAATAGAAAGACAGCATTACATGGATGGATCCCCTTCACACTATCTTGGTTCTATGGATGTTGCATGTCCACACTGTCATGCTCTACATTTTAATGCTGAAAAGCTCTCCAAGTTTACTAGATGTAATTTAAAGTTTGGCATGTGCTGTTTACAAGGACAGATTAATTTGCCCAGACTTGCAGATGCTCCACCAGAACTTCTTGGCTTACTCAAAGGCCATCATGCTCTTTCTGATGCTTTTGAAGCATCTATTTGTCAATACAATGCAGCCTTTGCATTTACATCTCTGGGAGTCAAAATTGACCAGGCAATTACCAATGCTCCTGGACTATACAGCTTTAGGATCAATAGAGAGCTCCATCATCTGAAAGATGCTTTGCTTCCAACTGAAGGCAATTATCCTATATATGCACAACTCTACTTCTATGACCACAATCAACAATTGGCTTTTTATCAAGGAAGTGTCACGACCAATTCCCCAACCCTGGCCCCAGGACCTCAGAACACACCCCCAATCCTGGGACCCCAGAACACACCCCCAACCAACACCCATCCTGGGGCCCCAGAACATGCCCCAATCTCCTCACATGTTTGCTACCAGTGCCCAATGCCCCACACTTACCCCAATTACTGCTGGCACCTGACGATTGACTCAGAAGGCACCACATTTGTATCCGGACTATATGCTGCACAGGATTCACATCTGAGCAATACATTGCATGGGGCTGCACAGCCCTGGACCTCACCCAGTTGACCCAGAGCTTACTCAGTACAGGTATTTAACTTGTAGCCAGTAGCCCATCTCACCAGTCTTGATATTGCTATAACTTCTGTCTCTATACTTCTTATCTGTCTCATACCATTGACTCAATCTATTTCCTTACCCTCTTGAATCTCCTGGTCTTCTAAGTCTCACTTCAATCTTCTCTCAGTCTCCTGGTCTTAGTCTCTTCTTCTGATCACCCCTATTCTCTCTCTGCCCTACCAGGCTCTGCCTATCTGCCTTTCCCATATCCTGGACTTAGCCCAGAATCCTGCTTCACCTCACTTACAAACTCCAGCGCTCCATGTACTCCTTGGAACCCTCCCATGTCCCAACCTAAAACCCAGAACTCACCCTCCATTGCTCAGAGACACTCCATAGACTTTGAGTCTGCCTAGTAAGGACCCACTTGCTTCTGGAGGCCCTTGTCATCAGCAGAACCTGACAGGAAGCAATTCTAAATTGGATCCTCAGATAATGGCCTCTTTACAGGATATGCTTTATAGAATCAATCTCTTTATTGGCTTATATAAGCTTGCAAAGCAGATTATGACAGAAGTTTCTGAAGGCCGACCACAAAGGCTTTTTGTTCAACTTAGAGCTAACTTTGGAGACCATTGATACTATAACAACTCTAATGAACAGAAAAGAGTTGCAGCAATTATACCAAAAGATAGTTCTGAAGAACAATTAGATCACTGTGACATAGTCCTGCATCTGCATAGAGGTCAATTGAAGTGAATCAGCTATTTACACTCTTTTTATACTCCTCTGCACTACACAATCATATTTTCAACTAGAGAACATAGATTTCATTGAAACATTCCTTCTCAGCTGAGACCACAAGGCCAACACAGAACACAAAATATTATCAAAACTGCATACTATATGTATCAACTTCAGCAGAGATCTCTAGAAGCTAATGCTGCTTTGCTTTGGAGTAGTCAATTGTTTTAACAATATGTTGTTATGCATAGGCTTCAATCAAACAAACAAAACTTAATTGAGTTAGACATAATCAAACAAAGATTAGAGCTGAAGTCTATCAAGGAGTGGTTGATGTAGCTGTTGGAGATAAAGACTTACACAGACAGAGCTGATGTGTGGTCCTCTCCTCTTCTCATATTGAAAGTGAATGACACATGCAGCAATTATTTCAGGACTCTATGGCTATTTGCAGGGGCACAGTGGCTCAGCTGGCACCATCATGTCCTTAGGGTTTGTACCTGAGTAGAAACAGCAAGGTCGTTAGTTCAACTCTTGCCTATGTACTGCGGCCTTTAGTGGCAAATACTTTAGACACCATATCTGGCTTATTCAATGCTGCCAGGAAGCCACTGCCCTCACATGCAATACTAGGGAGGCTTTGTTGTGCAGGCCATTATATGGGAGACCAATTTGCATGTGACTTGATGAATCAATGTGACTACCATGCTCGTGTCCAATCAGAAAAAGGGAGGATTTCCCAATGCAGAGGATTTGGGAGAGGGAAAACTGTACCTCGCTGACCAAGCAAGCCATAGTCTGGGTAGGGGTAAAATTAGGTGACAAAGCAGTCTAGATCTTAAGTGGTTGTCCACCTGGTTGCTGAAGTACCATGTGACACTGTTGGTTAGGATTTGGTAAAGTCAGTTGGAGTTCTTAGGTCTCATATGGACTGTGAAATCTCCTGGCCTGCTGGCCCTTCCATGGCCCCTGTGGGGGAGGTGGGGACTCCACCAAAGATAGCCTCTGGGTATAGGAGGGTTAGAGTTGTGGAGCCCTCAGCTGCATTGTTGGCAAGCATTGATGAAAGTAGATGGGTCCAATCATTGGAATGGCATGTTAGCGGCAGGTAGAAAGGGATTATATATGCAAAGTAGTATGAACTCCAATGAAGAGCTTGAGTAGGATCAAATCATAGTAAAAAGTGGCTATGAGGCATAACTGGCATGCCTGAAAAAGCATCAGGCCAGAGTGTCCATAAGTAGCATACCCTTACATACTGTGGGAGAGTTAGGACACTATTCCCATGTACAAAATAACTCTCTAACTAAACAAATCAAATCATCATCATCATCATCATCATCTATGGCTATTTGCAGGCATTTCCATAAACCTGATCTCTTTATTACTATGACTGCCAATCTAAAGTGGTCTGAAATTGAAGAGGCTCTGTTGAAGGAACCTATGGTTAATGAAAAAAGGCAAACAGCTTCTGATTGTTCAGATATTGTTGC
Organism: Termitomyces eurrhizus; assembly: GCA_003316525.1. NCBI lineage: Eukaryota > Fungi > Basidiomycota > Agaricomycetes > Agaricales > Lyophyllaceae > Termitomyces > Termitomyces eurrhizus. The sequence goes on along the minus strand of QFEW01006521.1, from coordinate 9,884 downwards.
CAGAGTATTTGAACTCAAGAAAAATGCTCTTTTGAATATAAAAAATATTTTTTTTGGGAAATGTGTGGCATCTGTCCATACTATTGAATTTCAAAAGAGGGGACTTCTACATATACATATCTTGATTTTTTTCCATCATCGTGATAAGATCAAAGATGCAGCCCATGTGGACACTATTGTTTCTGCTCAAATTTCTGATCCAGTGACTCATCCTCAATTATATCAGGTATTGGCTTTGTTTGAATTATTGATGCAGTGACTTACCTTTGTTATTAGATTGTTACTACCAATATGGTTCATGGTCCATGTGGAGCAGATTTTCCCAATGCCAAGTGCATGGTAGATGGCAAATGTTCCAAGAGATATCCCAAGGAATTTCAGGAGGCTACACAGTATGGTAATGATGGCTATCCCCAATATGCCAGACCTAACAATGGCCACTTTTTTGAAAAGCATGGTCATTGTTATGACAATCATAATGTTGTCTCATACAATCCATATCTCTCAGCCAAATTCCAATATCATATCAATGTGGAAGTCTGTGCTTCAGTGGATGCAATCAAATATATTCACAAGTACATTTACAAGGGCCATGATAGGACAACTTTGGAGATTGCTGGGGAGGAGAGGGATGAAATCAAGGAACATTTCTGCTCCTGAGGCTTGCTGGCACATCTTTGGATTTAACATGCATGCTGAATATCCTTCAGTGTATAGATTGCCTGTGCACTTGAAAAATCAGCATGAAGTTTATTTCCCAGATGATAAACCAATACAGGTGGTAGCTGCTAGACCCAATGCAGACAAGACTGCACTCACAGCTTGGTTTGAAGCCAATACAAGGTTTCCCAATAATAACACCACTTATCAGAACTTTCCAACCAACTTTGTTTATGAGGCATCTAAATGGACTTGGAAGAAGAGACAGAGAGGTACAGCAATTGGGAGGATGTACTTTGCTTAACTCAGACAGGGAGAAAGGTTTTATCTCAGAATGCTCTTGACTGTTGTAACCAATGCAACTTCATGGGCTGATCTCAGGACAGTCAATGGCCATTCCTATCCAACTTATCAGAAGCATGCAAGGCTTTAGGTCTTTTGAATGATGATGCAGAATGGAGGCAGTGTTTCACTGAAGCTGCTCCAATCCAACTAGGATCAGCTCTCAGACAGCTGTTTTGCACTATTCTATTCCACTGTGCTCCTGCCACTCCAGAGACTTTATAAGACAAATTCAAGCATTTTATCTGTGATAATCTTCAACAGATTGGAACATACAAGGCAGTACAGAGACCAAGTCTTTACCAATGAAGATGTTTATGATTACAGCCTTTATCTCATCAATGACACCTTGATGAATTTTGGAAAAACTTTGAAAGACTGTCTCAACATGCCAGAAGCTCAATAAAATTGGACTATAGTTCCAGGTAATTGGCATTTGCTTAAAAGATTGACTTGAATACTGATCAAACTATTTTTCTAGACAATAGACTTTTAGAAGATGAAACTAATTATGATGTTGAGGAGCTAAAGCAAAGAGTGGAGGAAAACAAGGCTAAGTTCAATGTGGAACAACTGAATACTTTTGATGCTGTCATAGGCTCTGTAAACAACAATGTGGGCAGGATGTTATTCATTCACAGTGCTGGAGGATGTGGCAAAACCTTTGTCTGCAATACTCTGGCTACTGCTGTTTGTTCCAATAGAGATGTGGCATTATGTGTAGCATCATTTGGGATTGCTACTTTATTGTTAGAAAAGGGTAGGACTGCTCATTCAAAGTTCAAAATTCCTATTTCTGCTCTTGACACATCCATTGCCAATATCAAAAGAAGAACCCAGTTATTACAGCTCATATTTTGCACCAAAGTTGTCATTTGGGATGAAGTTCCAATGCAACACAAAAATGCCATTGACTCTGTGGAATGGCTTCAGGGACATCTTCAATAACAACATTTCCTTTGGTGGAGTTACTGTGGTTTTTGGAGGGGACTTCAGACAAACTCTTCCAGTGGTTCCATATGAACTCAGACAGCAGATAATTGCTGCTTCACTCAAAAGAGGCAGACTTTGGAATCACATTCAAGTCCACTACTTGGTTCAAAATATAAGATTGGATCAAACTACAGAGAATATTGCTTATGCAGCTTGGTTGTTAGATGTTGGTGCAGGGACAAATTTGGGACCTGGAGAAACAGTCAAACTGCCTAAAATGATGATCTGTAATAACAATTCTATCACTAGATTAATTTCTTCCACATATCCTGATATTGGTCATCCTCAAAATAATCAGTATTATCTAGACCAAACTATTTTCTCTGGCAAGAACTCTAATATAGAGGAGATCAATTCAGAAATTCTATAGAGATATTAAGGGGAAGAAAGAATTTTACAGAGTACAGATTCTGTTCTCTCTGATAACAGGAATCCTGATGGCCTTGCATTATATCCTATGGAATATCTCAACTCTTTGACAGCCAGTAGTTTGTCTTTGGCTAAACTGGCTTTGAAGATTGGAGTTCCTGTCATGCTCCTCAGGAATCTGGATACAACCAAAGGACTTTGCAATAGAACAAGAATGATTGTCACTCATATCAGCATCAGAGTCCTCAGATGTTGTATTATCAGTGGAGATGCCAAGTTTGCAAGATCTAGATGCCTCTGAAGAGAATTTTCCCATACTATTATGCAGGAGACAGTTTCTAATTTGATTGGCCTTTGCTATGACTATCAACAAGTCCCAAGGGCAATCAGTCAAGCATATTGGATTAGACCTTGTAAGGGCAACCTCTAGAGGCTGTGGCTCAGTCACACAGCTGGCAGAGGGAGATCCAAAGTGTATTAGAATATATATTGACAATATCATGATAGCTACTCACTTGGCAGAGGGAGATCCAAAAAGAACAAGTCTAGGGATTCTTTATGCCAGGTTGGATGCTTCTGGGCCCTCTGAAGTGTGTGAAACAACTGTACAGTACAACAAAACCTTAAAAACTCAAAAATTGCCTACACAAACAATTGCACAAACAAGGGACAAACTCTGGCAAACTCTGGCTTCTGTAAGCAGTCTGGAAGCAGTGCTGAGGAGCCCACACTTGTCTGAATGGTAGTTAAAGCACCAGAGCACCTCAAGGGCTGAGAATAGTACTAACAGATAGTGTTGAAAGAATAGAAACAGTAAAATGAAATACTGTCAGAAGAAATAAGAGAATGAATGAAAGGAGAGTGAAGAGATAAAGAGTGAAGGAAGGAAGAAATGAGGAGTCCTCTGACAGACCTTTGATCACCTGTTTTTATACATAGCCAGCTTTATGTTGCACTTTCTCAATGCACATCAGGAGATCATATCAAGATGATTTTGTCAGAAGAAAATACATCAGAAATGACTGCAAATATTTTATATTAAAAAATCTTCAATGGTTTGCAAATGTAAGTGTGATTGTCAATTAACTACTTATTACTAACTTTTATATTTTAGTATCTAACTTGATATTTGTTGACACTATACTAATATGTATAATATATATAACTTGGAATTGTAGCATTATTTCTTGATAATTATAAAACTCTCTAGCATCTAACTTGATAAATATGAAACTCTCTATTCATTACCAACATATGCTAGAATTGATAAGATATAATGAAAGTAAGATCATAATAGAAGCTGAGTTACTAATATACATATTTGGAGCCTCTAACCAAACAAAGTAAGGTTGAGGTGGAGACTAAATTACTTATATGCATACTTAGAGCTTTAATCAAACAAAGTGAGATTGGAGAAGAGGCTAAGTTACTTATATATACTTAGAGCCCTAACCAAATGAAGTGAGGTTAGGGTGGAGGCTTAGTTGAGGGGGAGTTGGGGGTGAAGCCTCCAATAAGCCACAAAATTTGTGCTGAAGGCATGAATCATTGATAGGCTTCTACTTGGGCTGAGTGCATCAAAGAATACTATAGGCCTACTGACAATTGGCAGTCTGAAGACTCTAGCAACCTTCTTGGACACAGACCATCTCTGGCTTGGTGCCCCATTACAGACTTTATTTATCAGTCTCAACCACCAGCTATCAGTTCTTCAGCACACTATCCATTGACTTCAAGTAATTGCCTGACATTTTAATCTATCAGAAAATAATACAATGTTTAGTGCCAACATTAGCACTCATAGCACCTGTCAAGGATTTTCCAACCATATCCTGGAGTGGCCTGGCCAATCAAAAGTACATTTAAAAATAAGCAGACTTGTACAATTCTTAAGTCAGTTTAGAGTCACTATGGCCAATGTGCTATAATGCTATTGGTTGCTGTCATCCATATGCTGCTAGTCACTATTGACAGGTTGCCATTAGCTAGAACTATAAGGAGAGGTGCTAATTGGTAGCACTGTAGATGAACTCATTTTGAAAATACAGTAGCACATAATATAAGAGATAGCTACTTTATATGTAAATAACAACAAATTGTAACTCATTGAGCACTCAGTTATACTCAGCATTCAAATTGCACTAGCTTGACCTGACTTTGTCATAAAGTTGAGCACTAGCATTGTTTTTATTGTCTTTGTTGTTTATGGTGCTATTTATAGGCACATTGCATTGTGCTATTCTTTCTCTTTACAATATTTTTGCCTAAGCAATGGTGCTTATAATTTGCTAGATAGCATTTGAGACACTATTATCTAGCACATCATCCTATCACACTCACTCAAGCACACCAGTGATAGGATTCTACACAGACTAGGTGCATCAATGGCAGGCTCAGCATCAGCTCCAGACACCTTGCCACACTTGTTTCAAACTTAGCACACATGATTTATTCATTTTTAGGCCTTATCTGATGGCCATGCATGACAAGCAACAGAACCAATCAATGATAGCACCAGTGGCAGCTGGAATGACAGATGATAGCTGACAATCATGGCATCAGCAAGCAGTGACAGAGGGCACCAATTAATCAGCATATGGTACAGCTAGCCAATGACAATGCTTATGAATTGAGAATAATGGCATTTACTCATAACAGACAGCTTGGCATTTACACTGATGCCTGACATCTCTTGGTATTCCTCCTTCAGTCAGATAGACAGCTTTTTTATTTATTTTTTACTATTTAGTTCAATGCACAGCATTTACTTACAGTTCACTGCTTCTTGGCAATTCTTAGCCATTTAGCAATGGTGAACTTATAGTTACTATAAATACTTACTATTGTCACTAGCTACAGAACAAAACAGAGTACCCTGTTTACACCTCAATTCATCTTACAGTTCAGATTTCTTTGTGCTAACTAAGTTCATAGTCGCCAATCATCTGAGCACTTCTAGCCTGTTTGCCACAGTTATGCTGATAATGCCAACTGTAATTGGGTGTGCTGGATGATATGCAGTACAATGCCATCTCCAGTGTCTGGTGTGCATAGTTGTGAGGAGTTCTGACAGAGTCCTGATATGCTTGAGTAGATGTGATAAGATGATGTGCTAAATAATAGTGCTTCAGATGCTACCTAGCAAACTGTAAGCACTGTAGTCTAGACAAGAATATTGAAAAGAGAAAGAATAGCACAGTGTAATGTGTCTGTAGGTGGCACTATAAATGATAACAACAATAAAGACAAGGCTAGTGCTTAACCAGATGACAAGGTTAGGCCAAGCTAGCGTGATTTGAATGCTGAGTGTAACTAGGTGCTCAAAGAGTTACAATTTATCATTATATACATGTGAAGTAGCTATCTTTTATACTATGCACTACTGTATTTTTGAAATAAGTCCATTCATGACATTACCAATTAGTGCCTCTTCTCATGGTTACAGTTAACAGCAACCTGTCAACAGTGACTGGCACACATAGGTGATAGCAACCAACAGTGTTCTAGCCCATTGGCCATGGCAATTCTAAACTGACTTAAAATTGTATGAGTCTGCTTACTTTTTAGTGTAATTCTAATTGGCCAGGCCTCTCTGGGGTATGGTCAGAAAATCCTTGACAGATGCTGTGAGTTCTAATGTTAGTGCTAAACTTTGTATCAATTCTTGATAGGTAAAAATGTCTGGTTAGAATATATCCTGTTCCATCATTGTTGGTTCTTTAGACTTCTGATTGAGGTGCCTCATCAAATAGCAGCACCTAATGCTAATCTCTTTTTAAAACTGATTGGGTTTTGGTCAGAGTCACCTCCCCACCATTGTGCTAGTGCTATGAGTCTTGAATCTTCTAAATCTTTGAAGTCAATGAATAGTGTATGCTGAAGGACTAATTGTCATGGTTGAGACTGATAAGTAACACCTGTAGCAGAGCGCCAAGTCCAGAAGTGTCCTGTATTCAAGAGGATCACTAGAGTCTCCAATATATTAAGTATTGGTAGGCCTATAGTACCCCTTGATGCATTCAGCCCAAGTAGAAGCCTATTATCAACGCTTATGGAACCTATATGCCTTGCACTTATGGCAGACATCACACAGCTTAGATGTCGCTAAGCTTCTAGTTCTCTTGCAACATTTACTCATATCTGCTTCCCTCTTTCATTTAGATGCATCTTGTTGTTAGTACATTATCCTTACTGACCTATGCCAAATCTTGCTATTCAACCCATTTCCAACTTGTTCTCTGGGACCTGCTTAGGACTCCCTCAACACTTAGCATGCCCAACACATTTTTCCTGGTTAGTAGCCATAAACTGTGTCTGCTACTGATCAACTTTTGGACATCATGACCAGGACTCTGTCAGGACTTATCTCACACTATACATGCCAGGCACTGGAGACGGTGTTGTACTGCATAATGTCCAGTGCACCCCAACCACAGTTGGTGTCATTATTTTAGCTTGTTTATATATTATTGAACAATTTGTGTGAATGAGCCTTTTTTGGGACTGCTGACTTAAAATTTGTCAAAATATTAAGATCTTAGCTAATCTTTGTCAGCAGCTTAGCAAATAAGCTGACTTTAAAATTATGGCTATGCACATCAGATTTTCAGCTCTTTCTATTGTTTAGCATCAATTTGCATGATATATATATTCTGCAATTATTTTTGTTTTTTTTTATTGATTACTCTGTCTATGCTTTATTACTGAATGCAGAAATTATATCCTTTGCTAAAACAATGTAAAAATACAGTGAAAATAATGAATTAAGTTCAGAATTTTATTTAAATATTTCTGTCAAAATTATAAAAAAAAAATTTGTAACCAGATTTTGTATAGCACTTGGTCTAATGCTCTCAAATGTATTGGAGGAGGCTATATTGGTCATTCTTAAGTCTAAGAACTAGGGCAAGCCTCCTGTATCAATTTGTTCTTTTATTTTTCCAAGTTCAGTTAAATTTTTTTTCTATAATTTTAACAGAACTATTCAAATCAAATTCTGAAATTAATTGAATTACCATGTTTTTACATTGTTTTGCAAAAAAATGTCATTCTCTGCACCCGAAGTATGTCCTGAGCATATTTTATTAAAGATTCATTAGTGCAGAGTTAATAGATAATGTTTTATCTATTGATGTAAAATTTGAATCAAATAAAATGTGGTTTGGGCTGAATTTCTTGCACTTAAAAAAGTAAGGTTGAGATTGTATTTGAGCTCATAACTACTCAGAACATAAAATGTTTACAAATTAATGATAATATTGAAGTTGAATTTAAGGCTTGAGTCAAAAAATAAAAAAAAAAATGGATAAAGCATTGCCTTTTTGATCTGTTTTCTAGTAGATATTAGTAGAAAATGCTTAAAGAATTCCTGAAAAATCAGAAAAAAATTTAAAGACTACCTGATTCACTGATTTTTAGTTTTTTTCTAGAGTGATATGTTAGAACTCGATCTATATTAGTGACTGTAGACTAGTAAGTCCCTCAGCTCAATGTATAATTGACTATAGTAGGTACCTGTAGACTAGTAAGTCCTACAGTAGTTATATCAATATCTGGGCACTGTAAAGTATGGATCGACTCACCCTCAGCTCAATGTATAATTGACTGAGGGTGTTAGGTGAGGCATAAGTGTATATATACGTATTGTGAACAATGGAGGGTGGCCACGGTAGTGGCCAGTCAGGGTCAATAAGTATGCGGAGCGTAGACGTGATTATGGAGGGTGACGGTGAGTGGAGGAGACTAAGGAGACTAACGAGAAGACCGGTGGTGTTGTGTTCCAGTTTACTAACATGATAAATGTTTAAAAAAATCTGAAAAATTCAATTTAGCTTACAATAATACTTTGACAGGTTTGCACTGAGTGGGAAAAACCAAGGCCTTAACCAAACAAAGTGAGGTTGAGGCTGGGACTCAGCACTGAGTTGGGAAAACTAAGGTCTTAACCAAATGAAGTGAGGTTAGAGTGGAGGCTTAGTTGGGGGAGGGGTTTGGGGGTGAAGCCCCCCCCCCCCAACAAGATGCTAGCTGCATGCTGTTGATAAGAGAAACCTTGTTGGAAGTGCTAGTGGTCCCATAATGACTGATGTACATGTGCCTTATAATTGACAAAGCCCGAAAGATATCTTGTAGATCTCATCCCCTATCAACGGGCACCCATTATATCTGACGGCGATGATGGAACACCACCGCCATATCATTTATAAATGCAATCTGCTCTTGCCTATAATCATCTGGTATCATGGTCAAGTTCGCACCATTAAGCTGCATGATTGCCTGGTTTGTCATGGTATATTGATCCCATTGTGGACCTAGACAGCGAGGCCGATGACCATAAGTCAAAGATATTAAATAAAGAAGAGAAAAACACACGCGGAGTACCAAGACCATCATTAGGATCGAGGCTTGTTGCGAATGAGACCCAATAATCTATCATGGCGTTGCTGAGTGCGCGAGAGGTTACATTCTGTATAGCTGGACTTCCGTATACAAAAGGAATCTCTGAACCATGAGAGACTAATTGTTATGTTAAATCAAATGAATCAAATTCGATCTATGGGGAACAAATGTACCTCCAAGTCGTCCGGACGTGGATTGTGGTTCAGTGAATAAATAGCCGTAATTCTTTAAACCTGCTGTCGCTGCAACTTGGTTGAAGTTCCTCCGCACGGCCTGGAAAGCCACATCTCCGTCTTCCATTATTCTCGTGAGCATTCTTGTAGAGTGCAGGAAGATGTTCATAAGGTACGTACCAAGTGCCGCGGCCTGCTTGTATACACTACTAAGCCCAAATGTCTCGTTACCGGTATTAAAGGGCGACCCCAGGGCAGGAATGTCGGGATAGAGTTCAATGAGCTTGTCTGCTGTGGTCTGGAGCTCTTGTGCTGATACAATAGGTGGGGAAAAGTTCGCAATGATAAGATTACGAACGTCTTGCTCAGAACCTACATTAGTCGGCGTAAAGAGGGTCCCTGAATCCAACCAGACCTGTAAGTACCAAAAAATGAGAAGTAAAGAATCTTATATGCACCCTCATCGAGATTTGTCCCCGCAATAAAAGGAACACGAGCAAATTGACCTTTTGCAAATAGCCTGGAGGCAATATCGGGATAAAGACCATCTGGTCCATCGAGCGTCGGGTCAAACGGGAAGAGTTCCTGAGATAATGCAAGCGAAGTAAGTAATCCCTGGAGGATATCGCTAGTATTAGCAGCCTTGAGGCAAGAAAAAGTATTTCCTGAGGTGGCAAGGTCTGCGCATGACGGGACACCGCCTACAAAGTTCTGCCAATCAATCTCGCGCCGTTCGGCATTGAATGTTAGTGCTGAGGCTTGAGAACCAGATTCGAGAATCTTTGAAGCAGGGGCAGACATCAGCGGGTTGAGACAAGAAGTAGTGAAAAGACCATACGACACCCCGAACAAGTGTGGATAGCGAAGAGTTGAAGTAGAGAATAGACGTCATGATCGCACCAGCACTTTCGCCAAACGCTGTCACCTGCACGCGTGAGATTGTAATTA
>QFEW01006508.1:0-15913 GCA_003316525.1 Termitomyces eurrhizus | reverse complement strand
ACTGGAGCATTCCTTATGTTGATAACGATTTACCTCTACGTGGTATCGATCCAGGTACACTTCGTCGTTGCTACGAAGCTGTGCTCAACGGCGTCCAGAGCGAAGTGAAAGTATTGTTGGAAAAGCACCTCGTCGCAGCCGATGATAGAATCTCTTTCATAAATCGCAGATCCGACTAGACATAAAATTAGACAGCTGCAGACATGATGGACATCTTTTCTGCTCCAAGTAATTTTCAGATCTAATGTCTATAAGTGAATTTCTTGGAGAAAAGGAATTTTCACGGGACCAATAGAGGGGATCAAGTCGCGACCCTCACGTGAAACGCGACCAGGAGTCCAAGTGAGATAGTCTCTTAGGGACCGTAACTTCTTCCCTAGGCGAGCCTTGCACTGACTCAGTTGAGGGATTGATAACGAACGCAACCCGAAATAGATTGGCGCGACGTAGCTATCTTAGGTAGATATTGAACGGGATACACCCTCACCAATTCTATCTTACAACCCCGATTAAATTTGAATGAGTATTGGGAATGGAGGACAATCCCAATACCAGGAGATACCGACCTCCGTCAACAGCTCGTCCACAATATCATCCCAGAATGCCCAGCTCGGATGAGGGACAGGGGCCACCAGGGCGAATTGTAACGTTTTGCCTAAAATGGAACACGTCGGAATTTGTGACCGCAGCGCAGAGTAACGGTGTGGTCACACTAGAGAGTTAGAGTCTTCACGCAAGAGAGAACGGTTGTAAGCTCTGCAATTGGGAAGAACTGTCTACGATGTACAGAGACGCGTGCTTATATACCAGTAGTCAATTTAATATATCAGTAAAGTGCCCAGCGGGCAGGTACGAACGACTTATGAATAAGCAGGGAAAGGTCCGAAAGGAGTGGAATCCGGTCACGGTCGCTACAGAATTGCACTCGACGAACCAGTTGGACTACCAGTCCCATTAAAACAAACATCGTTACTATACTGTGAGCCGTTACGCAGGGTGGAGCAGGCTCTGGTACTGCATCTCGTAACCGAGACATAGCCTGAGAGAATTAAATATATATATTCTAAAAAGTACCACATATAAAGCTGAAAACGGTAAGCTGATATGTGCAGGTCGAAAACGGTAGACCCGACGTACCTCAGAAAAAGAAAAAGACACCTCCCTTGCCCACTACAGCCCAACGACGTCAGACACACAAAGAAGACAGCTTGCAAGGCAACCGTCGTGCATGAGGTCTTGATAAGATAAGATCTTGAGTGCGTGACAAAACCCGATCCCATCACGTCCGATAAAGATCCGATCATGATCGAAGCTTGTCACCTGCAAAGTACATTCCTGCTTGACCGCTCCACCATGCGCACGAAAACATGATGAGCCATATAATGCGAAGCACAGGCGACCACTCCAAGGATGAGAAGAGGGAACAGAGGGAGAAGGATTTCCCAATGAAATCAGCGGGGAAAAGATTAGCCCTGACACTGCATGGTCCATAACCAGCAACCAGTGCCCAGACCCTGGTGGCAGGCAACACCGGACAGCCAGAGCACAGAAACATCATATACACTTCATTACCACGAGGATATGTGGTGGTCTGGGTGCAGGAGGGAAGGTATAAAAGGAGAAGAATAATGAGGGAGTCAGGCAAGTAATCACCTTGCCACAGCTTGGGGTCTCTAGGGAGTGGACTGTTCAGGCCAATACATTAGCAATTCACTTTGGGTTATATAGTAATAACAAGCTATGATTTGTGCCTTTGGCACAAATTTTGTAGCTCATTGGGGGCTTCATCCCCAAACCTCCCTCACTAAGCCTCCACTCTAACCTCACTTCATTTAGTTAGGGCTCCAAGTATGTATAAGTAACTTAGCCTCCACCCCAACCTCACTTTGATCAGTTAGGGCTCCAAATATGTATATAAGTAACTCAGTCTCCACCCCAACCTCACTTTGTTCAGTTAGGGGCTCCAAATATGTATATCAATAACTCAGCTTCTATCATTATCTTACTTTCATTATGTCTTACTGATTCCAGCATATGTTGTTAATGAATAGAGAGTTTCACATTAATCAAAAAATAATGCTACAATTTCAAGTTATATATATTCTATTAGTACAGTATCAACAAATATCAAGTCAGATGCTAAAATATAAAAGTTAGTAATAAGTAAGTAATTAATAATCACACTCACATTTGTAAACGCAAGAAATAATGCTACAATTCCAAGTTATATGTATAGTATCAACAAATATCAAGTTAGATGCTAAAATATAAAGTTAGTAATAAGTAGTTAATTAACAATCACACTTACATTTGTAAACCATTGAGGGTTTCTTGATATACAATATTTGCAGTCATTTTTGATGTATTTTCTTCTGACAAAATCACCTTGATACAATCTCCTGATGTGCATCGAAAAAGTGCAACATAAAGTTGGCCATCTGTAAAAACTGGTGATCGAAGGTCCAATCCAACATGCTTGACTGATTGCCCTTGAAACTTGTTGATAGTCATAGCAAAGGCCAATCAAATTGGAAACTGTTTCCTGCATAATAGTATTGGCATATCCTCTTCAGAGGCATCTAGATTGATCCTTGGAATCAAAATAGTTGAACCTGCAAACTTGGCATCTCTACTGATAATATGACATCTGAGGACTCTGATGCTGATATGAGTGACAATCATTCTTGTTCCATTGCAAAGTCTTTTGGTTGTGTCCAGATTCCTAAGAAGCATGACAGGAACTCCAATCTTCAAAGCCAGTTTAGCCAAAGGCAAACTACTAGCTTTCAAAGAGTTGAGATATTCCACAGGATATAATGTGCAAGGCCATCAGGATTCCTGTTATCAGAGAGAACAGAATCTGCACTTTATAAGATTCTTTCTTCCCCTGGATACCTCTCTAGAACTTCTGCATTGATCTCCTTTATATCAGATTTCTTGCCAGAAAGAATAGTCTGGTCCAGGTAATACTGATCATTTTGAGGATGACCAATATCAGGATATGTGGAAGAAATCAATCCAGTGATAGAATTGTCATCACAAATTATTCTTTCAGGCAGTTTGACTGTTTCTCCAGGTCCTAGATTTTTCCCTGCACCAACATCCAACAACCAAGCTGCATGAGCAATATTCTCTGCAGTCTGATCCAATCTCATGTTTTGGACCAAGTAGTGGACATGAATATGATTCCAAAGTTGGCCTCTTTTGAGTGAAGCAGCAATCATCTACTGCCTGAGTCCATGTGGAACTACTTGAAGAGTTTGCCTAAAGTCTCCTCCAAAAACCACAGTAACTCCACCAAAGGAAATGTCATTATTGAAGATGTCCCTGAAGCCACAATCTACAGAGTCAATGGCATTTTTGTGTTGTATTGGAACTTCATCCCAAATAACAACTTTGGTGTGAAGTATGAGCTGTGATAACTGAGTTCCTCTCTTAATATTGGCAATGGATGTGTCAAGAGCAGGAATGGGAATTTTAAATCTTGAATGAGCTGTCCTACCCCCTTCCAACAATAAGGCAGCAATCCCAGATGATGCTACACATAATGCCACATCTGGATTGGAATGAAATGCAGCAGCCAGAGTATTGCAGACAAAGGTTTTGCCACATCCTCCAGCACTGTGAATGAATAGCATCCTGCCCAAATTGTTGTTCACAGAGTCCATGACAGCATCAAAAGTCTCCAGTTGTTCCACATTGAAGTTGGCCTTATTTTTCTCTACTCTTTGCTTTAGCTCCTCAACATCATAATTAGTTTCATCTTCCAAAAGTCTATTGCCTAGAAGATTGATCAGTATTCAAGTCAATCTCTTATGAAAATGCCAATTACCTGGAACTATATTCCAATTTTGTTGAGCTTCTGGCATGTTGGGAAAGTCTTTCAGAGTTTTCCCAAAATTCATCAAAGTGTCATTAATGAGATAAAGGCCATAGTCATAAATATCCTCATTGGTAAAGATCCGGTCCCTGTACTGCCTAGTATGTTCCAATCTGTGTTGAAGATCATCACAGATAGAATGCTTAAATTCATCCCATAGAGCCTCAGGAGTAGCAGGAGCACAGTGGAATAGAATAGTGCAAAACAGCTGTCTGAGAGCTGATCCTAGTTGGATTGGAGCAGCTTCAGTGAGACACTGCCTCCATTCTGCATCATCTTCCAAAAGATCTAGAGCCTTGCATGCTTCCTGTAAGTTGGATAGGTATGGCCATTGACTGTCCTGAGATCAGCCCATGAAGTTGCATTGATTACAACAGTCAAGAGTGGTGAAGCAAAATACATCCTCTCAATTGCTGTACCTCTCCGTCTCTCCTTCCAACTTCATTTAGATGCCTCATAAACAAACTTGGTTGGAAAGTTCTGATAAGTGGTGTTATTATTGGGAAACCTGGTATTGGCTTCAAACCAAGCTATAAGTGCAGTCTTGTCTGCATTAGGTCTAGCAGCCACCACCTGTATGGGTTCATCATCTGGGAAATAAACTTCATGCTGGTTTTCCAAGTGCACAGGCAATCTGTATACTGAAGGATGTTCAGCATGCATATTGAATTCAAAGATGTGCCAGCAAGCTTCAGGGGCAGAAATGTATCTGGCATCCAAATGTTCCTTGATTTCATCCCTCTCCTCCCTAGCAATCTCCAAAGTTGTTCTATCATGGCCCTTGTAAATGTACTTGTAAATGTATTTGATTGCATCCACTGAAGCACAGACTTCCATATTCATATGACATTGGAATTTGGCTGAGAGATATGGATTGTATGAGACAATGTTATGATTGTCATAACAATGACCATGCTTTTCAAAAAAGTGGCTATTGTTAGGTCTGGCATATTAAGGATAGCCATCATCACCATACTGTGTAGCCTCCTGAAATTCCTTGGGATATTTCTTGGAACATTTGCTATCTGCCATGCACTTGGCATTGGGAAAATCTGCTCCACATGGACCATGAACCATATTGGTAGTGATAACCTAATAACAAAGGTAAGTCACTGCATTGATAATTCAAGTAAAGCCAATACCTGATACAATTGAGGCTGAGTCACTGGATCAGGAATTTGAGCAAAAACAATAGTATCCACATGGGCTGCATCTTTGATCTTGTCGTGATGATGGAAAAAGATCAAGATATATATATGTGGAAGTCCCCTCTTTTGGAATTCAATGGTATGGACAGATGCCACACATTTTCCAAACAGACCATCTTTTATATTCTTTAAAAAAGCATTTTTCTTGAGTTCAAATAATCTGGCAACAATATCTGGACAATCAGAAGCTGTTTGCCTCTTTCCATTAACCATAGATTCCTTCAGCAAAGCCTCTTCTATTTCAGGCTACTTTGGATTGGCAGTCATGGTGATGAAGAGATCTGGTTTGTGAAAATGCCTGTAAATAGCTATAGAGTCCTGAAATAATTGCTGCATATGTCGCTCACTTTCAACATGAGAAGAGGGAAGAACCACATGTTGGCTCTGTCTGTGTAAGTCTTTGTCTCTAGCTGTAGCATCAACCATCTCTTGATAGACTTCAGCTCTAATCTTTTGTTAATTGTGTTGGACCCAATTGAGCTTGTTCTGCTCAGTTGATGCCTATGCATCCACAACATATTGCTGAAATAGTCTGCCACTCCAAAGCAATGCAGCATTAGCTTCCAAAGCCCTCTGCTGCAGCCTATATGCATAATATGCAGTTTGGCTAATTTTTTTGGCTCTTTGCTCTTCTGCTGGTCCAAATTGAGATTGAATATTGATGGAAAATCCAGGTTCTCCAGTTGGAAATATGATAGTATAATGCAGAGAAGTATAATAGAGGTGTAAATGGCTGATTCACTTCAATTGACCTCCATACAAATGCAGGACTATGTCACGGTGATCTGATTGTTCTTCAGAACCATCTCCTGGTATAATTGCAGCAACTCCTTCCTGTTTGTTAGAGTTATTATAGTGTCAATGATCTCTTAAGTCAGCTTTAAGTTGAAGAGAAAGCTTTTGTGGTTGGCCTTCAGGAACTTCTGTCATAATCTGCTTTGCAAGCTTATATAAGCCAATAAAGGGGTTGACTCTATGAAGCATATCCTGCAAAGAGGCCATTATCTGAGGATCCAATCTAGGATTGCTTCCATGACAAAAAGCCAATTGTTGATTGTGATTGTAAAAGTAGAGTTGTGCATACACAAGATGATTGCCTTCAGTTGGAAGCAAAGCACCTGTCAGATGATGGAGCTCTCCATTGATCCTAAAGCTGTATGGTCCAGGGGCATTGGTAATTGCCTAGTCAATTTTAACTCCCAGAGATGTAAATGCAAAGGCTGCATTGTATTGGCAAATAAATGCTTTAAAAGCATCAGAAAGAGGATGGCAACATTGGAGCAAGTTAAGCAGTTCTAATGGAGCATCTGCAAGTCTAGGCAAATCAATCTGGCCTTGCAGACAGCACATGCCAAATTTTGTATGATGTCTAATAGAACTGGTGAGCTTTTCAGCATCCCAATGTAGAGCCTGACAGTGTAGACATATGACATCCATAAGACCAAGATAATGTGCTGAGAGTTCATCTATATAAGGCTGTCTTCCTCTTGGAAGAGCATTTATGCCTTGAATATGATCAACTCTTTGTAGAATAGGAGGTGCTGGTAGATTTTGCATAGGTGAATCCACATATTCTAAGTCCTCCTCCATATCCTCAGCAGGATCATTTCTAGGCTCTTCTGGTAGGACTCTTTGTTGCTTCTCTACTATTGCTTGTGCCAATTCCTGTTGCCTCTGTTGTTCTTGAACCATAGCTATATGTCTCAGCCTTTCCTGCTCTTGTAATTCTGCTAGTGTGGTAGCTGGCAGAGATGTCATAGAATTCTGTACAGATACATTTCTGACTCTTCTAAATGCCAGAGCAGGTAGGGGTGGCACTATAGGCATAGGAGTCTGTAAAGAAGTGTCCCATCTTTCAGGCAGGACAGTTTCAGGAATGTCCACAGGAAGTGGAGCAATAGTAGGCAGGTTGTATCTTCTATGTATAGAAAGAAGGAGAACAGATAAAAGTGGTACCATTCTAGGCCTATTGTTTCTTCTGGATGTAGAAACAGGTAGAGATGGCACCATTCTAGGTATAGGATTCTGTAAAGGTGCATTCCATCCTTCAGGCAAAAGAGTTTGAGGAATGACAATAGCAAATGGATCCTGAGCAGCAAAGGCATATCCCCAGACTCTCCTTCCCCAATCCCTATACCCCCAGACTCTCCTCCTCCAGACTCTCTATCTCCAGACTCTCTATCCCCAGACTCTCTACTTCCAGTTCCAAAATGAAGTGGTATAACCACTAAAGTAGATCTTCTACTTCTATGTACCTTCAGGAGTACTGGGTTGAGAATGAGTAGTTGAAGATTGCCTAAATTATTGATTTTTTAAGCATTTCAATAGCTCAAACTCTTTAAAAGTTACTTACATGATGATATATCTAATATATCAATAGCTAAATGAACTAATACTAACTGTTTGTAGTGTCAAATAAGCTGAATTGAATATGTATTGGTGTTGATCAATAATAAACAAACCAACACTTATTTTGTTGTAATGATTTCGGAATTGTTTGTAGCTGAATTGAATATTTATTAATTGATCAATAATAAATAAGCCAATACTTACTTTGTTGTAACTTTGTTTGTAGTGTCAAATAAGCTGAATTCAACATTTGTAAATATTGATCAATCAATCAACAAATTGATATTTACTTTATTTGTAGTGTCTTCTCACTACAACAGTGAATTTTGAGTTTATTTGGTCATGTGTGGTCAAAGAGCATGCAAGGCATGAAAAGTGGTGTCTACTAAATCATGTTTGGCCTTTTCTCATCCAGACACCTTCTAAAAATGTCCAAACATAGTATTTATATTGTATTGAAGTTTACAATATATATATTTTTATTTTTTATACTCTAAGTACAAAAATTGAGACTCTAATACAAAAAATGAGATGTCATTACCCTAAAAGGAAGGTTCTTGGTCAGCCTTGGTCAGCATCAAATTTTCTCAGGTGTCATTCCATATATTATAAATGAGCTACAATTCGTGTTTTTGGCACAAATTTCGTAGCTTGTTGGAGGCTTCACCTCCAAACTCCCCTTCAACTAAGTCTCCACTCTAACCTCACTTCGTTCAGTTAAGGCCTCAGTAATTGCAACTCAGTGCTTAATCCCAGCCTCAACCTCACTTCATTTGATTAAGGCCTCGGTAATTGCAACTCAGTGCTTAATCTCAGCCTCAACCTCACTTCATTTGGTTAAGGCCTTGGTACTTGCAACTCAGTGCCTTCCACAACTCTCAAAGCATTATTGTAAGCTAAATTGAATTTTTCTTGGATTTTCCGGATTTTATTCAGCATTTATAAATCTTCAAAAAAAACTAAAAATCAGTATATTAGTAGCCTTTGAATTTTTCCTGATTTTCTGCTGATTTTCCTGGAATTATTTGAGCATTTTCCACTAACATCTTCTGAAAAACAGACTAATTGAATTTTTCTTTAATCTTTCAGATTTTACTAAGCATTTATAAATCTCCAAAAAAAAACTCAAATCAGTGTATCATTAGCCTTTGAATTTTTCCTGATTTTTTAGTAATTTCTTTAGAATTTTCCAATACTTAAATAAGCCAACTCTTATATTGTTACTCTAAAAGGAAAGTTCTTGGTCAGCCTTTGTCAGCCTTAGTCAGAACTGACTAATCAATAATTTCTATGAAACGGTTGTTCCATATACTATAGACGAGCTACAATTCATGCCTTTGGCACAAATTTTGTAGCTCGTTGGAGGCTTCACCCTCAAACCCCCCACAACTAAGCCTCCACCCTAACCTCACTTTGTTCAGTTAGGGCTCCAAGTATGTATAAGTAACTTAGCATCCACCTCAACCTTACTTTGTTTGGTTAGGGCTCCAAGTATGTATATAAGTAATTCAGTCTCCACCCCAACCTCACTTCGTTCAGTTAGGGGTTCTAAATATATATCTTAGTAACTCAGCTTCTATCATAATCTTACTTTTATTATGTCTTACTGATTCTAGCATAAGTTGTTAACAAATAGAGAGTTTCACATTTATCAAGAAATAATGCTACAATTCCAAGTTATATATATTCTATTAGTATAGTATCAACAAATATCAAGTTAGATGCTAAAATATAAAAGTTAGTAATAAGTAAGTAATTAACAATCACACTCACATTTGTAAACCCAAGAAATAATGCTACAATTCCAAGTTATATGTACAGTATTGTGATATTTTGTGTTCTACGTTGCTTTCATGGTCTCAGCTGAGAAGGAATGTTTAAATGAAATCCATGTTCTCCAGTTGGAAATATGATTGTGTAGTACAGAGGAGTATAAAAAGGGTGTAAATGGCTGATTTGCTTCAATTGACCTCCATGCAAATGCAGGACTATGTTATGGTGATCTGATCGTTCTTCAGAACCATCTCCTGATATAATTGCAGCAACTCCTTCCTGTTCATTAGAGTTGTTATAGTGTTGATGGTCTCCAAAGTCAGCCCTAAGTTGAACAGAAAGCCTTTGTGGTTGGCCTTCAGATACTTCTGTCATAATCCGCTTTGCAAGCTTGTATAAGCCAATAAAGAAATTGACTCTATGAAGCATATCCTGCAAAGAGGCCATTATCTGAGGATCCAATCTAGGATTGCTTCCATGACAAAAAGCCAATTGTTGATTGTGATTGTAAAAGTAGAGTTGTGCATACACAGGATGATCACCTTCAGTTGGAAGCAAAGCACCTGTCAGATGATGCAGCTCTCCATTAATCTTAAAGCTGTATGGTCCTGGAGCATTCGTAATTGCATGGTCAATTTTGACTCCCAGAGATGTAAATGCAAAGGCTGCATTGTATTGGCGAATAGATGCTTTAAAAGCATCAGAAAGAGCATGATAGCCTTGAAGTAAGCCAAGCAGTTCTGGTGGAGCATCTGCAAGCCTAGGCAAATCAATCTGGCCTTGCAGACAGCACATGCCAAATTTTGTATGATGTCTAGTAGAACTGGTAAGCTTTTCAGCATTCCAATGTACAGCCTGACAGTGTGGACATATAACATCCATAAGACCAAGATGATGTGCTGAGAGTTCATCTATATAAGGCTGTCTTCCTCTTGGAAGAGCATTGATGCCTTGAATATGATCAACTCTTTGTAGGATGGAAGGTGCTGGTAGATTTTGCACAGGTAGATCCACATATTCTAAGTCCTCCTCTATATCCTCAGCAAGATCATTTATAGGTTGTTGTAGGATGGGAGGATGAAGAGGAGGTTCCAGTTGCTCTGCTGCTGGATTTGGCTGCCTCCTATTGTCAACAGGATCATCCAGATCTTGAGCATCTAGATTGTCAAAGTCCTCCTCCAAATCAGCTGCATGTTCCTGTTTCCAGCCTTCTAAGATCCTTTGAGCCCTAGCCTCATTCAAAGGCTTATATTCAGGATTGAGATTTACATTCTGTTAATCTTTCTTAGTCAATGCAATATCTGAAAGTTATCTTTGTCTTACCTCTGGCTAGTGTTATATCTGTAGTTGTCTTCCTTGCTCTCTGAGCTGTTGTTGCTCATGCAATACTGCTAATGCATGTTGTTGCCTTTGCCACTCCTGTTGCCTCCCCTCCTCTTCAGCTATAGCAATATGTCTGAGCCTTTGCTGCTCTTGCAATACTGCTAGTGCCTGCTGTTGTTTATCCTGCTCCTCAGCTGTAGCAATATTGTAACCTGAGGTTACGGGCTAGAACTATCTTGTGTGTCCCACACAGTACTAAATCAGACCGCAGTATCAGATTTGACTAGAACTAGAGTGAATACAAGATGTTAAGCTTACGTAATACTCTAATGAATGATTATAGCATCGTTGATGCTGGTAACAAGTGTGAGTCCGTTACATACCCCCCAATGAGACCAAATACTCGGTCTTAGTGAAGGGAGGTGGAGTGAAATGAAAGATGCACGATAGTGCAAGCACAGAGTAACACACGTATTGCATTGCTGCAAAACGTTAGCATTATTCACATAGTAGGTGTGTCATCTAGACACAATAGCAGGCAGTCTCTTATCAGATGGGTGTGCATGAGATGCCAGCGGTGACAAGATATAATTAAGTAAAAAAAAGAAAATAAACAAAATAGGGTGACCCCTCCTCTGGGTCCGCTGTATCTACATGCTACTCTGGAGTGCGTATCAGCTGAAAGGTTCGAGTGAAGTACTCGGAGATACCTACACAACAAAAAACATGGGTCTAGGACCCGGATGTCGATGCTCCCACTACCACACCCGTCTCAGTAATCATCAACTCCTCCTCCAGTGCGATGTTAATCGCGGGAGGAGGAGGCACCGATTCCGTCCTCAGTGGAGTTATAGGCCCCTTGACTGCAGGTGTGTCTACCACCATAGACTCTGTTAGTGCGACGTTAATTGCTGAAGCAATGGTGGGTAGCATACCATGCGCTGCCATGCGTTTTAGGAGATTGACCTGGTTCAGATCCATGCCAATCAGATAGTAGAGGCCATTGGCCTCAGGGTTTTCTGGGAGATTGCTCTCCTCATGGTGCTTGAACATAAGACAATAGTGGTTGTCTTCAGTCATCTCCCACCATCCATCCCATTGCGGGATTGCGGCAGGGGTGCCATACTTGGAGAGGCGCTCCATGCACTTGTCGTCGACCTGTTTGAAGATGTCCATGGACATCGTGGGGGAATGGAACTGCTGTTCCAGGAAGACTACACCATAAGTGTAGGCGTGGTCCACCCATTCCAGCGGAATCCGGTTGTGTAGAAGGACGCATAACGCGTCATCGTTGGAAAAGTTCTGTGCCTGGTCGTCAGGCATGTGAACTTGGTGAATTTCGAACTTCAGCCTGTCAGGTTCCGCTGACGACGGGGGCCTCCGGGGGCAAGCGGGTTCTTACTAGGCGGACTCAAAGTCTACGGAGAGTCTCCGGATAACAGAGAGTGAGCTCTGGAGTTTTGAGTGATGCATGGGGTGGCTACAGAGCGCCAGAGTTTGTAGAAAGAGGTAGAGCAGAATCCTGGGCTAAGTCCGGAATACGGGGCAGGAGTGGGCAGAGCCTTGCTAGGGCGGAGGAGAGGAGGGGTGACCGGAGAAAGAGACTGAGACCGGGAGACTGAGATTGGAACCGGGAGACTGAGTTAGAATTGAAGTGAGACTTTAGAGGGCCGAGAGACTTGAGAGAATAAGACAGATAGATTGAGATAGGTACGAAATAGACAAGAGAGTATAGAGACAAGTTTATGGCAATATCAAGACTACCGTAACGGTTTACTGGCTACCAGCTATATACCTTCGGCGGTTAAGGTCCGGGGCACCTGAGTAAGTTCCGGGATTAGGCTCCGCGTGTCCAGTCCTGTGCACTGTATTGTCCCGGTTGGGTCCTGTGCGGCGTATTGTCTGGGTGCGGGTGTGGCGCCGGGAGATTGGTCGGGCCCTGTTGGTTGGTACAGGGTGGAAAGCCAGGCAATTGACGGGGCCCGGGGTGCAGGGTGTGGGCGCCAGGGTGGGTTCCCTGACTAGGTGGGTGCTCACGTGAGTCGTGAGGGCCCCGGGGTGCGTCGGGGTTCACATGGTGTGCCGGGGTGATGGGTGATGGGTCGTGACACAGCCCACGCTGGGGCTCAAATGGTTGCTTGGGGAACATGGCGTCATACGAGGCAATTGCCTCTCGATACAGCCCTGGACAGGCTACGACAAGGGTTATGCGCCGCACGATCATGGGCTTGGCTGCGCTGTTAGCACATAGAGCTTGACATAAGGCAAACCTGAAGAGGGTTCACCAATGCATATGGTAGGCGTGATCCACTGTGATGCCCTGATACGTATTCTCCAGCCCAGGTCGACCAAAGACCAGCGTGTACTGCGCCAGCTAGTCTAAGTCAAACGGTGTGGCTGGATCTTGAGCATGCTTATGCGCAGCACCGTGGAACTATTGTCTTTTGTGCGCAAAAAGCGCCCCAGAATGTGTCGTCGCTCGACAAGAACGAGGTCGTCAGGGCCCTGCATCGGGTTGATGAGGTCCTGGTACTGAGGCTCCTTCATTAGGAGCTGCATGGTTCAGTCATGCAGAGCCTCAACTGTTTGCTGTGCAAACATCTGAAGCTCTGTAATCAACATGTATGCAACAATTCTGTCGCGACACGGAACGTGAACATTCTTATAATATTTATAGAGCTGGTCCAGCTCTAGCGGAGTGCAGGGAAGACTGTGCGGGGCGTGCTTGTATACAATTGTACCCAGGATGTGGGCATGCTAGTCAGAGGAATACTTATATGATGCTGCTCTATTGGTGTCAGCTCCCATCAGCACCGTATTTGTGGCATATGAATAATAGGTGCAATGGCTGAGTGCTCCTCTAAAGCACGAATTCATTCGCTCAATATTGAGCAGCCCCCACACCTTCACCCCCAAGCCATTGGGAATCCTCCCTGAGAACTCATCCTCAGCCCTATATTTCAGGGCCTGTAGCTCCTTGGCGCGGTTCGCCTTCTTCTTTGTGATGCGCTTATTGTGCAATACTCATTGAAATCGGTCTGCTGCTGATTCCCTCTCCTCCCCATCCTCCTCCTGCTCCGAGCTCGACTCTCCATAGTTGCTCTCATCAGACAAGGATGCTACTGGTGCTTTGCCTTTTCCAGGCACAGGTTTTCCTCTTGAGGTTGCCATCAGACCATTATATTGCTCCGGTGTACGGGGGTCTGGGGTCAAGATGACCACGGGGTAGTATTCTGGCAAGGCCAGTACAAACACTGGCAGCATGAAGAGCATCTGGACTTCTCCCGCTCGTGTGGAAATGCCAGCAGGGAAGATTATAACCTCCAATTTGAAGGCATCTAAGGGCGGCTTGCAGCCACAACGCTGACGAGACGGCCCTGACTTGGTCAGGGCGGATGATTCTAATTGTGGCTGAGCCACTGGAGGGGCAGGCGCATTTTGCGCCAGAGTTCTCCCTCCAGGCTTAGCGCAAGGGACAACGGTAACGGGCGCTCTTGGCGCCACAGTGACGGTTTTGGGCTCTATAGGTGGAGCCCGAGATGATGCAGATTCCTGCTGACCCAGAGACAGCCCTGCCAAGGGCTCAGTGACTCTGGGGGGGCCTGACAGGCCAGAGCAGGCAACTGCAATGACAATGCAATGGGCTGGGCAGGCAGCTCAGGGCGCGCAGATTGCGCAGCCAGTGGCATCCTGGCCTGTGGAGGATCGACTGCTTGAGTGGGCTGATACTTGGCCCTCTTGACCTCAGTGGTCGGTTCCTCAAAAGACAACACTTTGCGCTTAGATGTGCGTTCAATCTGCTCTAGCGCTGCTATGTGCTGCCTCTTCATCAGCTCGATCTGATTAAGCAAGCCCTCCATTACCATTACAGCCAAACTGTCCTGTAGGAAGGACGCAGTTGCAGGGACTGGCTGTCCCGCTGCTTCCAACCTACTCAGGAGTGCGTCTGGCACTGACAACTCCTGCGCTTGTGGCGCAGGTTCAACATACGATTTGACCACGGGCTGATGCACCCATGGTACTGATGGCAGCCCCATCACCACACCCGCATATGTCAGTCTCGACGCACCCAAGCACAACGACGGTTCCTGGTAGTAGCGCTTGTGGTGCATGCTGTCCTCTGGGTGCTCATAGCACCCTTCATCATCAACGTCCATCTTCTGTGAATAATATGGGGTTTGATACGGAAGCGGCTCCTCATGGCCTGGGTAGGCCACACCCGCTGACTGATATTGGCTCACCACCGGATATGGCGGCTGCCTCTGGTGGCTAATAGATATATTCGGGGGTCTCCCCCCTCCACTAGAGCCTTGCAGGCTCTGATCATTCTTTTGCAGCCCCCAATAGGCTATTTCAAAACAACACATCAGCTACATGTATTGAGACTGAGGAAAGAGAAAAAAAAACAATCTCCCAACTCCGCCAGTGGTGTAAACAACCACACATACACGTCACCTGGTCAATCACCGGCTATCAAAGTGGACTTCGTCCACCTTCCACTACCCTACACGTGTTATGCACGTTTTGCTAGTTGTTGAGGGTGTTTTATGCCCTGCAACTCTAGGTACCTGTCCATTGCTGCAAGGTCTTTGCAGTTCACTAGCGGTTTCCAGGTTGTATCACCTAAGCTCCACCTTACCTTGAATTTGAGGTTTCTCTTTGTCCACCTATGATCTATGATGTCATCCACAAACCATTCCTGGTCATTACCAGTTCCAAAGTCATACGGCTCTGGAGTTGCATGATTAGGAAAGAGCACATCACTACTGGCCTTATACGGTCGCAACAGCGACACATGAAACTTGGGAACTATCCTGTGCACTTGCAGCACATGGGGTAGCTCCAGCACGTAGTTAGACGTGCTTGGCTCAGCCTCAAGGACCCTATATGGTCCAATCCACTTCGGACACAGCTTACTTGCCCTGCTTTTTGGCAGGTTCAAGTTCTTTGTCGAGAGGTACACTAGATTCCCTTTCTCGATGTCCGGCTCATCACGTCTGCGATTATTTGCATGTTTTGTCTGCCATATGCACAATTCTATAATCGCATCATGGGCCTCTGCCAAGTTCCCTAGCGCATTGCACGCTGATGACGCCAACTGTGGTTGGGTGCGCTGGACGTATACGCAGTACAACGCCGTCTCCAGCGCCTGGCGTACGGGTTTGTGAGGAGTCCCGGCAGGGTCCCGGTGTGCTCGAGCAGAGGTGGTAGGGCGATGCGCTAGGTGATAGCGCCTCGGATGCTACCTAGCAAGTGGTAAGCGTCGTAGTTTAGGAGAAGTTATAGAGAAAGAAACGAATAGCGCAGCGTGGCGTGCCCGTAGGTGGCACCGTAAACGACGAAGACGAGATAGACGAAGCTAGCGCCGAACTTGGTGGCA
>QFEW01006505.1:0-10834 GCA_003316525.1 Termitomyces eurrhizus | reverse complement strand
TTCCACAATGAAGTGTCTCTTTACAGTCTTCTGACAATGACACCCTCAGTCATTTCTACTACAGACTGAGGATGAGCCTACTTCACCATCCATTATGATATGAGCACAATATTTACTGTACTATAGACCAGGCTCTAACATAGTCTGTATATTACAAGTACATATAAGAGAGATCTCTGGAGGCTATGGCTCAGTCGCACAGCTGGCAGAGGGAGATCCAAAGAGAACAAGTCAATGTATTTTTTATGAGTGTCAGGGGACTCTCCATGTCTTTCCTTTTTTACTCTTTGTTCTTTCCTTCTTCCTTAATTCATTTTCTCTTTTTTTATTCTTTCACTTCACTGCTTCTATTCTTTCAACATTATCTATTAGTACTACTTTCAGTCTTTGAGGTGCTCTGATTCTTTAGCTATCATTGAGACAAGTGTGGCCTCTTTGACTTTGTTGCTTGTTCTGACCCAAAATAGATGTATAGTGCAACTGTTATACAATAATATACTCTGGCACTAATAAGTAATGACGGTTTGGGCAAGATCCTTTTTGGATTGCTCCAAACTCTTGTGCTAGTGACTTTACAAGACACAGATGGACCTGGATGAAAAAGATGGTGGGTCAGCTGTGATTCCCCATCTGAGTGTTAGGAGGCCACGATGCATTGTGTGATGACAATGTGCGATCCCCATGAAAAGATAGCATGGCTTTGGAGGTCGCATTGAACATGATGGAACAGACTCACCAGTGCCAATCCTACTTCCGGAAAGCAAAGGTGAGTCTTAAGATGGACTCATGCAAGGTAGGAATGGCTTGCAGGTAAGGCGCAAGAATTTGTTCATGCTTGGATAAATAGCTGTAGAAGGTGTTGCTAGACCAGCAACCAATTGCCTTTATGGCTTCAAAAGGGATGCCTCGGAGTAAGTATTCTAAAGTTGCTCTGATACATAAGCTGTGGCCTTGTAAAGGCTCCAAGTTAGCAGCTTTAGCTGCTTTGGTCAAGATTTCCAAGAATTTCTTTTTGGTTAAAGAGATCGACTTCCCTTTCTTGTCTCTGTATGCAAACAATGGGCCATCAGGTGGAAGATTGTTTACTTGCAAGTGGTTTTTGAGGGTGCTCCTTGGGTCCAATGAGTTGTTTTGAGCTGCCCAAGATACATTTTCCCCATGAACTGCTGTTTTGGTTCTGGAGAGGTGAAAAGTGGTGGACTGGTTCGCTGATCAGTCTGTGGAGAGGGAGACGTCACACGGTTTGATGTGTAAGGATGGGTCAAAAGACAACAAAGTTGAGACAGTAAACTCACCTAGACAGGCTGCAGAATAGAAGTAAGTCGTTGCGCACGCAAGAACAGCAACGTTTAAAGGGCTAGAGTTTGGGAGCAATATGCCTAGATAAGTGTGCATAGCCCTTAGAAAGGCTGGGGTGCAAGGGCAGCACTTTTTCCTTTTGGATGAGCTGGGAGCTAATTTATCAGTGGCCCTCATTAGAGTCTGCATTCTAGTCTTGTCTATGTCTCATTTGACGTTATGGAGCAAGTGCCATGCTCTTATGCCTGCCACAAAATTCTCTATTGCAGATTTATGTGTAATGGGAGCCTGACGTTCCTTGGAGATTTCTTAGTAATCACAGAAAACATGAAAAAGGAGGAGACCAGTGCTGTAGATGACCTTTGTTGAGTCTGCCCATGCAGCACTCATCACCGCAAAGACGTTGTCTGCTTCTTCATCAGAGAGGATCAACATACTGCCATTCTCCGCTATGGAGTTGAGTGCTTTAGAGGGTTTCCATAACTTCAGTCTGTTCCATGCGGCAATGTGAGGCCTCAAAGGAGAGATGCTGGGCTCCAGGCCTTTCTGGTATGGCATGGGTCTTTGACTGGGGAGACTCGGAGGTGGGGCAAGTCTAAGGGTGTTTAGCTTGTGCTTTCTGGTGGTATTGGGTGAGCTTTCACCAGTCTTCAAATTGTTGCTGGCTGACCTTGTGAGGAGACTTGCGTGGTATGTCATCCACTTTTTTGCGTTTTCTGGAGTTGAAAAACTGGTTTGGTCTGGGACAACCATCGTCCCAACTGTAGGAGTCATCAATGTTAATGACCCACTTGGCAGTTGGGTGAGGAATTGGAATGGCAGGTAACAGGAGGTTTCTTGGAGAGTACTGGCCCCTGGAGGGTCCATTTGCAGGGTTGAACTCACTGGGAACGTAACGGGTGCAGATGCTAAGTTTGCATTGTGAGCAAGTTTTGTAAACTTGTTTGAAGACCTCGTTAATTTTTTTATTGCAGCTTCTTCCCACCTACCATCCTTTAACAATGTCAGTATTGTCTCTGAACACCTTATATCTTCCTGAGCTGCCTTGTGTGTACGCAATGGAGGCCACCAGGAAGTAGAACTCCACTGCTTCAGCCCAGCCAATGTCTTGGCTGTTGTTCTTCCAGCCAGGGAGGAGCTGCCAGCCTCACCATTTCTCACTGATGGTAATTCTGATACTGGTTGAGGAGCTGGCATCTGAGAAGGCCTAGATGTTGATGTAAGGTTCTGGCTCCAGAATTGGTCTCTTCAGTAGCTGACAAAGTACTCGCTTCCACCAGAGCAAGTCGTCTGCTATGCCTCTTGGTGGAGTTCTTGGCATGAAAGGACAGTTATTGAAGATTCCCATAAAGGCCTCCAAGCAGGTAAGAAAAGCCTGTCCTCTAGGAATAATGTAACAAGAGTGGAAAAGCTTTCTGTAGAGTTTTTGGGCCTCTTTGAGAGTGTGTGTCTTGGACTTTTCCCAGTCTGCAATGGCTTGCAAATACTTGTCTCTCTTCTCTTTGGGCATGCTGACGCAGTGTTGTTGGATGTCCCAAATGAAACCAATGTAGAGTACAGTGTCTCCAAATGGGATGTCTTTTGACTTTTTCCAGGGTATGCCCAATTCTTCAGAGAGTGCATTGAGATCTTGCATAGTGCAAGAGTATTGAGAATCTATGTCAGATCTGGGAGAGGAGGAAGACAAACTGAGAACTGGAAAGGCCATGTCTTCATTGTATTCCTCCAGATTGTCATCATAATCTCTCTTCCCATCAAACCAGATTTGTCTGCCTCTGTGACATCTTCCTTCTTCTTGAAGGATAGTATTGTGCCAAGTTTGTCAATTGGAGTTGTAGATTTTAATTCTATCTCTTCAAATGCAGAAAAATATATGGTCATCAACCCACTTAGACACTGGTCCCAGGCTGTTTGCCCAGAAAATGTGCATGCCAGCATTCCCGACAATCCCATAGCAGCCACAACCAGAGCCCAGCCCAAAACAATCCATAGCATCAATAGTGAAAGAATCTGGGTCACACAGTCTAATGACCAGACTAGGCCACTGTGATGGGATAATGGGGATAGTTCTATATGCTTCTTTGATGTCTTGGACAGCAGCTTGAGAACCGGGAGGCAACTGTGAAATAAGGAGATAAATGCTGTTGAAAGTCCCCCAGGTACAAGGAAACCTGGCAGAGTCAATAGTGCTATTAATTGAGTGGGCGAGGCAGGACTTTGAAGAGGAGTGCAGAAAAGAGAGGTCTTGAATAAGGCAGAATTTCCCTGATTTGTTTGGTTTTGAAATAATGTGGAGAGGGGAAGTCTGGAAAGGACTGATAATGTCCTTGACCTGTTGTTGGCTAAATGGTTCCAGGTATCAGCCCTTAGCAAACTCAACCTCTGCAATGTTATCAAACTCTGAGGCCAGGGCATCCATTGATGACTTGTTGGGAGGAGCAAAAGTATGTGATATGCATGGTATTCCAGCATCAAAACCAAATTGCAGATGTTGGGCCAGATCAGGGAAGAGATGAGCTGCATCTGCCCTATCAATTTCTCGCTCCCACATGGGAGGCTTGTAAGGAGATGCGAATTTGAAGCTTCTATACAAGAGAGCATGATTTGAGCTCCATGATCTTTCTTCCCACAACTGGAACACTTGTGTTTGTGGTCATGTGACTGTATGGCACAACCTCAGGGTTTCTGCCAATTGGTACAAAGTTCTTTGCCCTTTGGGTTGACCAGTCTTCTGCTCTTGTTTCGGGAAATGTAGGCTCTCTGACCATTCCACAGATTTTGGGCACTGCAGTGCCAGATGTTGTGGGTGTGGTGACCAAGAGATACTGCACAGGCTGCATTGGTCAGACCAGAGGTGCCTGAGGATGAGCCTGCATGGTGCAGAAAATACTCGCTAGTTTTGCCACTTATGCTTGGTGTTTTGTGAATATGAAGAGTCGCTGTCTTGAGAAGGGGAAGAGGAACATTTTCTCTTTCCCTTGCTGCTCAAAGCCAATGACGACACTTCATTTTTTAAAGCAGCAAGGTCTTATGCAAGGAATTAAGCAGCCATAAGGCGATATATAGCATATATGGAGAATTAATGCAAAATAAAGCCAATAGAGCATCCATAATAAAGGATCACCAACCATTGTATTCCTGCGTAAAGCAAAATAAAGCAAGGGAGGAAGCCAAGATAATGCGGGCATCCCAGTATAAAAGCAGGGTAATAAAGCAATTATAGCACCACATGCCAATAGAGGCATAGTGAAATTAAGCATGTTGTAAAAGCGAGTAAGCAAGATTAAGACAGCGAGGTAGAGATGGAATAGCGACGAGAAATATTGATAACTGTAAGCTCCAAGATTCGATTGGAAGAGAAGACAACTCACCGCTCATTAGTGCACTCCATTTAAAGTCATAAATTTGATCTTTTAATGTGTGCAGAACCTTGTCATCTATGAGGCCAATATCAAAAATCCCTACTTTTGGCAGGTTCTTGATCTGCCTATGCCATTCTCTCCTGACCTGAGCTTGGTACAGAATCAGCACTTTCAAGCCCTCAGGCCCGTTGTTATGCAACTTATGGTTAGTCAAACAAAAGAAAAATGCATGCATGGCGTTGATCATATTGATGGGCCAGTTTTCTTGAACTATGTGCTTGAGGAAATTAGTGGAGACTATGCAGACCTGGTCCCAAGCAAGGTCTTCGTCCTGCAAAGCTTTACCTTTTGAAGCCTTAAAGTTAATCACTGGCTTGAGAGAAAGGATGTCATTCTCTTTGGCCAGGATAAAGATCTTGCTTGAGGACACTGACTTGTTTTTTGCGGCTTCAGCTCTACCATCCTGGAGTGAAGTAATTTAACTCAATATATTCATACTCCCTCAATTTCTTTATAGCAAAGCATGTGGGAGGATATTCAATAACATCGGGAATGGGCATTCCTGCTATTAAATTCAGAGGCTTTTCCCTGATCTCAGGGAAGTGTTTTCTTGAATGCCTGGATGGAAGCGTAACATTGTCTACTGCCTGCCCTGGCAGGTCTTCTCTGCTGGGAGCTCAGTTTGCTTTGCCTGCAGCTTCTCTTTTTTCCTGCTCAGTTTCTCAGATAACTTTTCTGTGCTCTAATGCCACCAACCACAGGTTGAGTAATGCATCAGTGGCTTGATTGTCAGACATTCCTTCTCTGCCATGAGCGAAGGCCTCTCTGGTGAATCTGTGGTCATCTGTTCTGAAATCTGGGGCTACCTCAGAATGAGGGTCAACCGTGAGTGTAATCATGAATTAAAACACTTGGAGTGACTTAAGAAGAGAAAACTACGATAAGAAAAATCAATTCTGGAATGGAACGAGTATTAGAGGATGGTGAAAAAATATGGTGGGTGGCCATCACAGA
Source organism: Termitomyces eurrhizus (assembly GCA_003316525.1). Classification (NCBI taxonomy): domain Eukaryota; kingdom Fungi; phylum Basidiomycota; class Agaricomycetes; order Agaricales; family Lyophyllaceae; genus Termitomyces; species Termitomyces eurrhizus. The sequence continues at coordinate 5,159 of QFEW01006505.1, read as the reverse complement.
GGAAAAGCTGATTCCTGTGACTGCACAGCCACTACAGTCAAAGACCACACCCTGTTCATCCCTTGAACCCTTGTGATGTTCAGGCCAACCCTCTTCAACACCATATACAGATTACTTACATATGCCTTTCTACTTCCAAAGTCTGGAGTTTTTCTGCCTTATTTGTGCAATTGTTTGTTTATGCAATTTTTGAGTTTTTTTTAAGGTTTTGTTGTCTTGTACAGTTATTTTCTATGCTTCTGAGGCCACAGAAGCATTAGTCTTGGCATAAGAAATCCTTAGACTTGTTCTCTTTAGATCTTTCTCTGCTAGCTATGTGACTAAGCCATAGCCTCCAGAGGTCATACTTACACCAGGACTGACACTTCTGGGGCCTTGAAAGCATGGAAAACAACTGTATAGAACAACAAAACCTTAAAAACTTGGAAATTGCTTAAATAAATAATTACACAAGCAAGGCAGGAAAACTCCAACTAATATAAGCTGTCCATAGACAATGTTGAAGGGGCTATACTTCTCTAAATGATAACTAAAGAACCAGAGCACCTGAGAGGCTGAAGGTAGTACTAAAAGTGAAAAAATAAATAAGGAAATAAGTAAAAAAAGAAATAAAGAATTCTCTGACAGTCAGTTTATAAAGTACATACCATGTATATGCCAGTCTTAGCAATCAAAAATGTGAATTAGGCACATATGCAATCCTAGTAATTTAAAGGATGACATCATTTTTATCTGTTCCTACTTTTCTTATCTATAGTGTGTCAATTTCCTGCAATTGTGAGACCTCTGATGGGTTTATGAGGGATGTATGTAATGGCTTGCTCCATTACACTGAGCTCTAGATACTAATATTATTTATATTTTTTTATTCCCTGTAATTACTTCAAGGCTACAATTTTATGTAATCTCAATAGCTTTTTTCCACATACTGTAGCCAGACCCTAGGTTCTGACTTACATTTCAGTGTGTGAAAAGCTTTTTAACAATCTGTTATACAAAAAGTATGTTTCTATAATTTTTTGATGCTTTACTGACATTTTTTGCTTCATTGTAAACATCAGTTAATTATTGAAGCATGAATTTGAAGTCTTTGACTTTGTTGCTCATTCCAACTGGAAAGAGGTGTATAGTGCAACTGATAATACAATAATGTACTTTGGTATTAATAAGTAATGTTGGTTTGGGCGAGACCCTTTTTGGATTGCTCCGAACTCTTGTGCTAGCGACTTTGCAAGACACAGATGGACCTGGTTGAAAAAAGAGGGTAGGTCAGCCATGATTTCCCATCAGAGTGCTAGGAGGCCACAATGCATTGCGTGATGACATTGTGCAATCCCCATGAAGAGATAGTGTGGCTCCGAGGGCCTCATTGAACATGGGGAAAATGGACTCACCAGTGCCATTCCTACTTTTGGAAAGCAAGAGTGAGCCTTAAGATGGACTCATGCAAGGTAGGGATGGCTTGTAGGTATGGTGCAAGAATTTGTTCATGCTTGAACAAGCAGCCATAGAAGGTGTCGCTGAACCAGTGACTGATTGCCTTCATGGCTTTGAAAGGAACTCCTCAGAGTAGGTATTCTAATGTTGCTCCAATCCGCAAGCTATGGCCTTGTAAAGGCTCCAAGTTAGCAGCTTTAGCTGCTTTGGTCAAGACTTCCAAGAATTTCTTTGTGGTTAAAGGGATTGACTTCCCTTTCTTGTCTCTGTATGTGAATAATGTGTTAGAATTAATGACCTTGCTTCAACTATAAGACAGAGTAAGTAGAAAAATCCTCAGTTTCATATAAAGAATTGTATTCTGATCATACCTATAAGACAGAGTAAGTAGGAAAATCTATAGGCACAATGTTTCAGTACGATGATTTGGTAGGAAAGTATATGTGCAACGATCCCTCAGTCTTGTATAAGGAACTGAGGGTACTTGTGTGTAAATGTCCATATATAAATGGTAGGATGTACAGGGTTGATAAAATGGAGTATTAATGTGAAGGGGAAAGGATAATGGAATAAAGGAAATGAAAGAAAGAATAGACAAAGCGCCAAAGCGTGTGTGACGGTGCAAAGAGCGATGGTGGCCTCAAGGTCCAAAGCGTGTGTGATAGTGTGAAGGGTGATGGTGGCCTCAAGGTCCAACACTCCTCCTCACATGGAATTATGGCGCTTGTTGGAGTCCGAGTAAGGCACGTAGGCGGGTGAACAATGGGGCCGCAAGAGCCTTCGTAAAGATGTTGGCAATGTTATGCTTTGTGTTAATGTACCAGATATGCAGATCGTTCGACTGTACGTGTTCTCTGAGGAAGTGGTATTTGATGTCTACATGTTTGACATGCACGTGTAGCGTGGGGTCTTCAGAAAGGTTTATAGCAGTGTTATTGTCACATAGAATGGGAGTCGGCCATGAAACAATGTTGCTGTATCCGATTGCTCTGAGTAGTGCCCACAGCCATATGCATTCTTGGGTGCTCTCGTATGCAGCCATGTATTTGGCCTCACAGGATGAGGCTGCCACGGTCTTCTGCTTCCTCACTGCCCACGAGACAATCCCGGAACCAAGGCTCCATGCGTAGCCACCGATGCTTTGTCTTGTGTTGAGGCAATTGGCCCAGTTGGAGTCGGTGAACCCAATGAGCGAGATAGGATTGACATTGCCCCCCAGCATCAGCTTGAGGTCCTTGGTGCCTTTCAAATAGCGTACTAGTCTTATGGCAGCGTTCCAGTGTACCGTTGCATAGCTGTCAACATACTGAGTGAGTTGCTGAACAGCGTATGCTATGTCGGGGCGGGTGGATATCGCGACGTAAAGTAGGCAGCCGACTAGAGATCTGTACAGTGTGCGTTGGAGCATGCTCTATTCCTGAGGGGACAGCGATGCTGGATCAATTCTGCGCAACTTGGAGCCTGGGTCCATGGGGAGGGAAAGGGGAAAGGGGTGCAGTGTCCTTTTGCCCAAACTGAGTGATTATCCTGTCAATTAGTGCCGTTTAAGAAAGTCGGACTATAGACTTGTCGCGATCCCACTCTACCGCTATACCAACTATGAATTTGGGCAGGCCAAGGTCAATGATAGTCCATGCGGTTCAAAGTCGATCCTTGAATCAGTTGTTCTCCTGTCTGCTGCTCGTGATTGACAGGAAGTTGTCAACGTGGAGGGCAGCGATGATGGTGCCCTTTTCTGTCGTCCTATAGAACACGTATGACTCACAGGCTAGGCGAGTGAAGCTCCAGGAGAGCATCTTGTCGTTCACAGTATAGTTCCAGATCCATTCTGCCTGCTTTATGCCGTAGAGGCCACGAACGAGACACCAAATCCAATCTTCTTTGCTGGGTTCCTCGAATCCCTTGGGTTGTTGCATATACTGAACCTCATCTTTGAGGAGAATACCATACAGAAACGCTGTCTTTACATTGATCTGGGTAGCATCCCATCCATTCGCCACAGCCAGGTGGAGGAGAATTTGCCATGATTCCATTTGTGCCGTCGGTGAGGTGGTTTTAGTGTAATCTCTGCCGTATATTTGCTCAAACCCTTTGAACACAAGGCACACCTTGTAATGGACAGCTTTGCTGGTCTCATCCCTCTTTATCTTGAAGATTGGTTGCCCTCTTTGTATCTTGTGGCCTACAGGGACTTGATCCCTCGGGACGAGCTTGTATACCCCCATGTCCTTTAACAAGTTGAGTTCGTCTTGATAAGCTTTCAACCACTTATCTGCATCGACAGAGGTTTGTGCCTCTTTCCATGTCGCTAGCTCGTCATTGAGATGCAGCGTAATAGGATCAGTGAAGGATTTGGCTAGTGCCAACAAATGCTCTATGTCGTCAAGGGACATGATGTTCACAAGGTCAGGGGGGGCCTGATGGCCATCATTTTGTTCACGTACGTCCTCTGGCGTTGGAGGGTTGACTGGCTGGCCGGTTGCAGAGCTCTGGCCCTGTGTGTCCGCCTGCCTTCGTCATTTGGCTTGAGTTGCCTGGACCCTTGCAGCAGCTTCTCTTGAGTCTTGGATGGCACGTTCCAAGCGAGTCGGTGGTGAGTTATCAGGTTGCAATTGCACTGTCGGTATTGGGACATGGGCAGACCTGCGAAGAACTTGGTTAGGTATGACATCATTGGCAATCGGTGGTTTGGGTCATTGGTCGGCTACTTCATTTGTGTGTGTGTCGATCGGAGGCACGTATGTGTGTGTGTCATTGTCATCGTCGATCACATTTGTGGGTGCAGTGACAGATGTATTCTCGATCTGTCGGATGGTCGTCGGTTCATTGACGGAGTTGCAGATTTGGTTGGGTCCAATCCCATGTCCGTCATGTCGTTCTAGAAATCAAACATGATAGGATTCGTAGATCTTCTGAGTCCGGGGGTCGTAGCATCTGTATGTTTTTGAGTTGAGACCATAACCAATGAGGACGCACTCTATTCCTCTTGCATTAAGCTTAGGATTGTATTGGTTTTGGATGAGGACAAAGGCTCGGCAGCCTATCTTGTGTATGTAGGAGTAGTCTGGCACTCGCCCGTACCATAATTGGAAGGGGGTCTGACCCTTGAGGGATTTGGTTGGAGTCTTTTGATGGAGGTGAGCCGCGGTCAAGTAAAACTCGTCCCACAGTGATTCGGGACACCTGGCAGCTATTCTCATCATTCTTGCCTTCCCTTGTAGTGTTTGGTGCATGCGTTCAACCCGTCCCATGTGCTGTGATGTGTACGGCGCTCCCAATTGTTGTTGTGAGCCAATGTCAGGTTCCGCTGAGTCGGGGGCTTTCCAGGAAAGCAATTGTCCTTACAATGCGGACTTGATCCACGGATACTCGGGTGTCTGGAACTCCGGGGCTAGGACTCTGGGGTTCAAGACGTGGACAGGGGAGTCCCGGGAGAGGGGACTTGGTCCGGGGGTTTTGGGTGGTGGGTAGCTGGGGAGTTCGGGTGGGGGTCGAGTCGTGAACCGGAGGTTCTAAGACGAGACCAAGTTAGTAAATTAAAGTCGCGAAGTGCGTACCAGTCTTAGAGCATGCGATTATCCAAGCATGCCAGTCAAGCGTGCCAGTCAATGCGTACCAGTCAAATAGAGGGCACGCAACAATTCAAGTAACCAAATGAAAACAGTGTAAGCAGTGTAATATCAAGACTAGTGAATACAACAGGGAACTATGCTATAAGTACT
>QFEW01006484.1:0-15246 GCA_003316525.1 Termitomyces eurrhizus | reverse complement strand
CAAAGGTATCCTGTACTAGCTTCTGGATTTTCATTACCGTATAACATGTAGCTTCTTCAGCACCAGGATATAAGTGGATGATAGCCTTCTTCCATTCATTATAGGTAAAAGGCCTTGGCACTGCGTCATTGGTAAGTTCTTGGAACTCCTTCAAAGCTGTCCATGATTCAGCTGTATCATATGAGATGTATCTGGCAGTGTATTCCTTCATCTGTGTATTGTCGGTCACGTGGCAGTCACATAGCAAATACTCCAACTCCTTGAAATACTGTGTTAGTTCATGGGGCTTTGTTTTGTCCCATTTTGGTGACAAGAAGTGGTTTCTGGATGGCATGCACTGATTATTCGGCTGATCTATACCGGTAGATGTGTTTGTCAAAGTAGGAAGGGTGGTGGTGCTCATGTTACTTAGCATCAATGTCATAGATACAAGCTCAGTTAGCTCTGAGTCACTAGATTCTGGCAATAATAACCTAGATAACTCTTCTAGAGGAGTAAGCGGCGTATGGCTTTTGCCTGCTAAGTACTCAAATGGTCGGAAAAAAGGGAAAAAGCTTTTGGCTAAGCTGTCTGGGGTGGCCTCAAGCTCCTGGTCCAAAGTCTGTCTTGGTAGCATGCCTGGTAAGTGTGGTGAATTGGTAGTGCTTGGTTCAAACACGCTCTTCAACAAGAGGCGGCACTGTCGCTGGGCTCGAGTTTCCGGTAGAATTCTGTCTCAGAAGAACCCCTCGCAGTGGGCTCCAAAATGATGACACCAACTGTGGTTGGGTGCACTGGACATATACACAGTACAACATCATCTCCAGCGCTTGGTGTGCGTAGTTGTGAGGAGTCCTGACAGAGTCCTGATGTGCTTGAGTGGAGGTGATAGAACGATGCGCTAGATTATAGTGTCTTAAAGGCTACAAGTAGTGCAGCATATTGTGCCCATAGGTGGCACCATAAACAATGAAGATGAGATAGATGAGGCTAGCGCCCAACCTAGTAATGAAGTCAGAAAGCTAGTGAAATTTGAACGCTAAGTGTAACTGGGTGCTCAAGGGGTTACGATTCATTGTTATATACATGTCAAGTAGCTATTTTATATACTATGCACTACCGTATTTGCCAAGATAAAAGTCCATTTGCAGCGCTACCTCCTAGCACCTCTCCTTGTGGTTTCCTCTAACGGAGACCTGTCAACAGCAATCTTTTGCACATGAATGATGGCGACCAATAGCATTATGACCCACGGCGACCAGCAGCAACTCTACATTGACTTAGAATTATACAAGTCTGCTCACTTTTTACTATAACTCTAATTGGCCAGGCTGTTCTGGGGTATGGTCAGAAAATCCTTGACAGATGCTGTGAGCGCTAATGTCAGCGCTACTCATTGTACCAGTTCCTAACAGGTCCAGATGTCAGATTTAAGTATATCCTGTGCTGCTGTCATTGATCTTTTTAGACTTCTGATTGAAGTGCCTCGTCTAATAGCAGCGCCTGCTGCTGGCTCCTTCTGGAAGTGATCGGGGTTTAGTTAGAGTCCCCTCCCACTGTCATGTTAGCGCTATACATTCTGAGCCTCCTTTGTCCTTGAGATAGGTGAATGGAGTGTGCTGAAGGCCTGGTAGCTGACGGTTAGGGTAACTGGATAAGTCCTGTAGTAGAGTGCCAGAGCTAGGGCTGCTCTATATTCTCAACTAGTCGCTAGAGTCTTCAGTATGTCAAGTGTTGGTTGGCCTATAATGTCCCTTAATGCGCTCAGTCTGAGTAGAAGCCTATCAACACTATTTGAGCCACTCTTTTAGAGTGCTTTTGGTGGCCTCATGTTAGCGCCAATATCGCCTGGTACATCAGAATCTGCCACCTTTGCCAGATTCAGCAAACTCACCAAGTGCTCATACTGCCTACTGTTGCTATGCCAGTACCCTTGTTTAGCAAGATCTATATTGACACTATGCACATGTCAAAGTCAGGTCACTATAAGTATATCATCCAGGGATGCTGCTCACTAATTCATTGGCCAGAGTTCTGCATGCTCCAATGCAAAAATACCAATGCTGTTGCCAAGTGGCTCTTTGAGAACATCATTTGCCGATGGGGAGCGCTAAGGGAGATTGTCACAGATAATGGTGCACCTATCATTAAGGCATTGACTTACTTTGCCAAGAAGTACAATATCCACTACATTCACATTTCCAGTTACAACAAACGCACCAATGAGTTAGTGAAATGACCCCACTTTGATGTGCAGCAAGGGCTCTTCAAGGCAGTCAATGGCAACAAGTCCTGTTGGAGTAAAGCAACATATTCAGTCTTTTGGTTGGAAAAGGTCACTATTTGTAAGCGCATGGGTTGTTCTCCTTATTATGCAGCTACTGGCACACACCCCCTGCTCTCTGCCAACATTGTCGAAGCAATGTATCTCCAGCTGGCTCCCAACAGCATCTTAGCAACTACCGACCTCATTGCTAGACGTGCTATCGACCTCCAATGACAATGCAAGGACTTGGAGCAACTTCATGAAACTGTCTTTGCTGCTCATTGCCAAGCAGCACTTAGGTTTGAGGCTGACCACAGCGCTACCATCAAGGACTACAACTTTCTGAGGAGTGTGCTAGTGCTTATGCACAACTCCAAGATTGAGACTTCTTATAACAAGAAGATGGCCCATGTTACTTTGGGCTATTGGTAGTTATCTCCTGTAACTGTGGAGGCGCTTATGTCCTCTGTGAACTAAATAGATCTGTACTCCACAGACTGGTTGCTGCATTCCGCCTACTGCCATATCTTGCTAGGGAACACATTGACTTGCTGCTTGAAGCACTAGACATTGACATCGCTAAGCTTTGGGAACTTGAGGAAACAGAATTAATAGACGCCAATGACTTGCCTACGATATCAGAAGAAGAAGAAAATGACTAAAATACTATAAAACATTGATAAGCCTACACTTTTATCTTACTTATTTTTTGCTTCACTTTTCTTGCCAGATCACTTATAGTACCATACTTCACAGACATTTGCTGTACATACTCAAGATGCAGTGCTAGCATGTCACCAATGCTTAGCATCTTGCACAACCTTTGCTAAGGGTTTTTCACTATAATGATCTACTGAGCATTCTCCTTATTCCAAAAAATCTGCTAAGTCTCTTACTTCATCTATCTTACTGTTTCCTCCTTGCTGTACCTTGCTTGCTACTTTGCTGTTTCCTCTGTTCTTTAAAAGATTTGCTAAGTTCTTCACTGCCTCTTACTGTTGCTCCTTTGCTGTACCATATTTACTTGCTTACCATCTTCATTTCAAGTTTGGAGGTCTAGGCACCAAGCATGAAATATATTCACAAGCAAGAATCAGCTATATATGAGATGGCTAATCTACTCTATAGTCTGTCTAATAATCGTCAGCGTCTAGCGGCAAGAAATCATCATCAGAAAGAGGCAAGAAAAGATCTCACAGCAGCAACAAGTCACTAGGCTAAATGTTGTTGGCCATCTGCTAGTCCAGAGCGTCCTGGCAGTCGGCTTGGTAGTCTTGCAGGATAGCAAGACTGCGTGCCAGATTGTCATAGCAAAGGCAAAACACTATGATTTGGGCTCAGATACATTCCTGCTTCTAATCAATACCTCCTCTATCCTGATAGCCCTCCCAGTGAAACGCTCCAGCATTTTCCAAGGATGCAAAGCCACTACTAGGTAGACCAGGTCTTGGCCTAGCCAATAGAAAGCATTGCCATTAATGTGAGGTACCAGCTAAGAGGTCCAAGAAGGGTCCACCCTGGCAATGACAGATTGCTGAGGTTCAAGCCTGGCAACATCCTCCTCATCTAACACTGCCTGCCAGGAGGCAGCAGGGCCAAAGCATAGCAACATCTGCCAAGCCTGCTCATCCCTAGGCAACTCCTCTTCCTCCTCTCCTGCTAAAGGCACCTCCTGCTTCTTCGCTTTTTCCCGACTCTCCATGTCCTTATCCTCTACTGTGTCTTCATCGTCATTTGCTGCTACCATTCCTCCTATGTTCTCCTTGCCCCCACATACCATTGCAGCTGGCATGGTCACCACTGCAGAAGTCTCCTCTGCTACTGGGGGAGACATTGATGTGTCTTCTTTATTATTAACTACTGGCAAGGAGGCTCCCCTCAGATGGATGAGAGACAGCAGCCTGCTAGGCCTGGCTTAGTGATCGCAAGGAAGAAGGTGGTTGGCGGCAAGCGCATTCTCCAGCTCCTTCATTTCTGTGTCTTCAGGAGAGAAGAGGGGCAACACCACCCGCATACATTTGCCCTTGCCCTTCTCCTTGATAGGCAAAGAGACTTGTCATTTTGAAGGGACTACTGTTTCTTGATGCTTACTGGTTTCACGATTACTGACTATTGCGTTTTCATCTCCTTGATGTGTCAGCAGCGCCAGGAAATCCTTGCTGATCATGGCCACATCACCAATGGCCTGCTTCTTCCTCTTCCCCTCAATGGACTCCTGTGCTTTCTTGACTAAGACAGCATGTTTGAAAGTATGCTCCACTATCATGTCAGGGGCTCCCCCACACTTGCAACTATTAGCGCTGTCCAAAGTACAAGCCCATTTCAGCATCCCGCACTGGTAGCAAAGCTGGTTACTGGTGGAGTACCAACACCTCTCTGAGTTATTGTCAGCCTAGCATTTGTCGCACTACAAGAACATTAGCAAGTACGGTAGGAAAGAAAAAGGTACTTGCCGCTCCTTGAGAGTCCTTGAACTCCTATCTTGCTGCTGAGCTTGCCATCTTCTTATCCTTTATCTTTGGCAAGACCATTCCTACTCCCATCCCCTCATTCAAGACTGCCTCTTCCTGCTGCAGCACCAGCAAATTCTTCAGCTCAGCATTACTGAAAGATGTTTGTATAGATGCCTGTTAAAGTTGGTCAGTAAGGTCAATAACAGCATAGGGCTTGCTTACTGTGTAGTGAGAAGCAGCAACCAATACAGGCCAGCAGTAACAGATGTCCAAGCTCACCTTCTTCTTCAAAGCCTGGCCTGGCTTTACTAGGGAGCCTAGCTTACTAGCTAGCAGTGCTAGGCTCTGCACACTGCTGGCATGGGAAACTTTGTCAGAAGCCTCACTAACGGACCTCTGCCTCTTAGCAACTGGTGCCTGCTCCTTGTCAAGCTCCTCCATCTCCTCTGCCAACTCCTTTACTTGCTCCTACTCCTCCAGCGTCTTCGTGATCTCCCTAGCTTTGCAGAAAGCCTCAGCTTAGGCAGCAACAAGCTCCTCTTTGACTTGAAGACATGCCAGAGGCACCAATGCCTCTTATTTGCTATGAGGAGAGAGTTCAGACCAAAGCTAAGTCAAAACCAAAGTCAGAGATACTTACTCAGTCACTGGCATGCTTACCATCATTGACAGAGCATCAGAGAGAATGTTCTCAAGCTTGTCCTCAATAGTGGGAATAGCAGAAGGTGCCTGGTAACTGGTCAGTTAGCAATACAGTAGGCATGAGCAAAGACTCACAAAGCAGGAGAATGGCACCAGCTACTCAGCGTCAAGGTTGTTTACATACTATGCATGGCACCACTCTCAGACCTCTATCCCCCAATCCCATTTTATGCCAAAGACATGCACCTTCAGCCACTGCTCTAAGAACTTTATCATGGCAACGACAAGATTGGGAGGGGCCTCCATGCCTACATTTTTGATATGCTTGAGGAACTTGTTTGGTTTTTTGATGTAGTCGTGGGCTGTGTCTTGAGCCTCATGAGTTGGCATGGAGGGTGGAGTTGGAAATTGGAAAGACATTGTTTTGAGCAGAGCGCTAGGAATTTTTCTGAAAAAGAGATAAAGTTCCAATTTATGTGCTAGGACTATAAGGTCACAAACCGGTAATGGTAGCTATTTTTAGTGACTAGAAACAGTCAAATTTTCAGTTGAGAAAAGATGATAGGACCCCACACAGGCTAGACGCATCAATGGCAGGCTCAGCATTGGCTCCAGATACTTTGCTATGTGCGTTCCAAACTTGGCACACATAATTTATCCATTTTAGGCCTTACCTGATGGCTATGCATAGCAAGCAACAGATCCAATCATTGATAGCGCCGGCGGCAGCTGGAATAATAGCTGGCATTATGCCATTTGCAAGCATTGACAATTAGCATCAATCAATCAGCATGTGGCATGGCTAGCCAGGAATAATGTTATTTACTCATAATGGATGGCCTAACATTTACTCTGGCACCTGACACCTTTTGGTGCCCCTCTCTCCGTCAAACAAACAGCTTGCTTGCTTCATTTCTCAACATTTAGTTTAATATATGACATTTAATTACATTAATTTCATTTCTTGGCGACCCTTGGATCCTTAGCAATGGAGAACTTGTTTCTTTCTATAAATACTTACCATTGTCACTAATTACAGAAGAACAGAGTACTCCAGTTTATATCCCTCAGTTCACTCTATGGTTCAGATTTCTTTTGAGCTGACTAAGTTTATAGTCGTCAATTGTCTGAACACTCTTAGCCTGCTTGCTGCAGTTACACTTATGGAACCTATATGCCTTGCACCTATGGCAGGCATCACATAGCTTAGTCGTTGCTAAGCCCCTAGTTTTCTTTCTGTATCTCCCTTGCTATACTTACCCATATTCATCTCCTTACCCCTTTATAGGCACACTTTGTCATTGGCACATCCTTCTTACTGCACATCCTTGCTGACTATCGCTACCGACTTTCACTGAATCTTGCTAGATAACTTATTTTTCTGACTTATTCTCTGGGAATTGCCCGGGACTCCCTCAGTCTTAGCATACTCAACAAATTCTATACAGGTCAGGAGCTATAAACTATATTTGCTACTGATCTACTTTTGGGCATCATCAATGGTTCTTTGTATATGTTAGTTAGAACAGCCTACCTAGAGAGCAATCACTGAGATAGTTATTTTAGTAGGTCTAAGTCTTGGATTGCTCTCTTGATAGAAAATCACATGTTTTATATGACTTGTAGCCTTTATTAGTCTCATGAAATCAGGGATTTAACCTGATTAATCACCAGATTCTTGTCAAATTACATGATTAATTCCTGCTACTTTAGTAGTGGGTTTTTGGCATTTGAACTTTGGTGGTGATTTTTTTTATCTTGCAATTCATCATGTGTCTTCTCCATTCTACTCTTATTTTCGCTTTATCCATCAATATGTCTCCTGTTTCAGTGCTATCCACCATTGTGCCAGATCAGATTCTCTCTTTATTTTGTTTTTGACTTTCCAGTTTTTATTTAGTGCCTCTGTCTCATTTTTTCCCTCTTTCTGCTTGTTTCTCTTAACTTTTGGCAAATTTGTTAACCACTCTTTTATTTTTTACATCTATTCTGCTTCCTATGAGCATTCTTCTGAATTGTCTTCACTCATTCTGTAGACTTCAGTAATATTTCTAACACTTTTTTTATAGATCTTAGTTTATTGTCTGTTGACTGCATAACGGCCAGTCCATGTATCTTGTCATTTCTTTTCATCTTCAGACTTCTTTTTCTTGTTTATTTTATTGCCTTTCATAATATTGCCTGGCAGTGGTTCGGTTGTTTTTCTTGATCTCAATTGGTTCACATATTTCTACGAATACTTTATTAACACTAGCCAATGTCCTGTTTTTCTCAAGGATATTTCCTTTCTTGATTTTCTTCATTCTATTTGCTTTTCTCTCTGCAACGGTGCATTTCTTTTTAATTTTTTTCCCATTCTAACAACTACACAGATTGAAGTTCTTTCAGAATAACACTCGCTCTATTCTATATATACTGTTCTTTATCAGACTGTTCTAGTGTTGACTTCTGATTTGTTTTGAAAATATTGAAAACATGTTATTCCATTGCCAAATTCTATTGCTTTAAATAGACATCCTACAAAGGATTGGCATAAACGTGTTGGATTTCAGATGCAATGAAGGTATGGAGATGCAACTGCTATCTATAATAATCATATGCAGCATATGCCAGTGTTTGCCTATTTTATACTATCTGATTTGCTATTGATTTACAGTGGTAAATAACTTTTTTCCTATCATTTAAATTGTTTAACAGGATGTAAAAACAAATTATAGAAAGTTTGAGAAACAAATTTAACTTCAATTTATAAAACAGTGACCAAACAATATATATCTTTGCACAGAAAGCTCTTTTTGTGATGAAAAGAAATTGATAAAATACTACCTAACAGATATGCAACATTGGTTGCATGTAAAATGAGCTGGAAAATTATTCATGTTTGAGTGCTAAACAATTTGTGCCAAGATTGTATAGCATGTCCCAAGGCTCTTACAAGCTGAAAACTATTTTGGAATTAGTTGTTGTGTGTAAAATATTGGACATGGAGGTGCACTGCACATTGAGTTGGCCAACATCATATTTGGAACTTGTTGCCAAATCTTTTTAAACTATCTGATTGGAACAATTTATAAAAAATTTCTTATTTTTATATATATCATTTGATATTATATGTGCACAAACAACAGAAGGCCTATAGCAGGCTGTGCGGCCACGGGACACTTTTAAAACATTATTCCCACTACTTTAGTAGTAAGTCTATAGTCTTTGAACAACACTGGTTTTTTTTTTGAATCTGAAAATTAACCACATGTTTTATCTCATTGCATTCCTCTTTTTGATATATCTATTATTGTCTTTGTTTTTTTTTCTACTTGCCGCTTTTGTTTCAGTCTTTTTCTGTTTATTTATTGTATTTTTAACCCTGTTTTCTAACTGCACTCTCTTGCTTCTTTGGTTCTTGGAACATCATGTTTTATCTTATTGTATTATCCTTTTGTGTGTTCATAGCCTGACACTGAGTTTTTTTCCTGAGAGTAAACATTGATAACATATTCATTCTCCTTTTCAATATATTCATTATTGTTTCTGTTTTTTTTCCTGTTTGCTGCTTTTGTTTCAGTCCTTTTCTGTTTATCTGTTATATTTTCAACTCTGTTTTATAAATATACTCTCTTGTTTCTTTGCTTCCTGGAACATTGCTCTTTTCTTCTATCTTTTTCTTTTCCTACAATGTCGTCCACTATGCTTGTCCTTTTAGACTTTTATCAAATGCCTGTATTCTTTAATCCTGCTATCATCTTCAGTTCAATATCTTCATTTCTTTTTCAGACTCTCACTTTGTTTTGTTCTGAATACAATAGACAGTCAATTTTTCTTGTTTTTTTCATATTATTCCCAATACTCTCTGTTGTGTTTGATATCTTTTGCTATATTACCTGACAATGATTTGGTTGTAACTTTTGGATACGATTGATTTTCTTTGCTTTGGAAATTTTTTATTACTAATGGTCATTGTCCTCTTTCTGAATTGGATGTTTCTTTTCTTGAACCTCCTTCTCATCCATCCTATCTCTTGTTCCAATCATCGACTTGTATTTTGTTCTGATCATATACTTTTAATTTATTTCTTTTTTATTTTTTAACCATATTATAAATCATCTTTCTTCTGCTTTGCATATATCCTCAATATCAGCAGATCTATTGTTTGATGTTCAACTTGAATCTTTACTGCTCAATATTTTTATTTGACGATAACAAAAATATTATCTTCATTTGATATGCTGGATTTATTCGCTTTTTTGTCATTTTATTATAATATGTTATATCAATCAATGATTTCTCATGGGTTATGCAATCACACAACTGTTGCTAATATTCAATGTATTTTGATCTATCATTTAATGAATGGTCTGTATGCTGTGTCTGCTAGTATTGAGTATAGGAGATGCATGTTAGCAATTGAACCTCAAGGTCTGAAGCATATTATATTCAAAGCTATTGTAGCTTATGTCTCTAATAATATAACACCTATTGGTAATGTTCATTTGATTTACAAGGCTCTTGGACTTAAATGTCTCCTATATAGTTGTTTATTGCTTATTGATTTTTTGACAAAATTTTTAAATAATAAAGATAGTCTAACATCTATTCTTTTGACTATGTTGTGTCACATTTTTTGGTTTAATGCACTTCAGTTTGCCACTGTTCGTGGTATTTCAGCAGCTGGTAATAGTCAACTTATTTTGAAAAATGTTATTATTCATATTCTTTTAGAATATTGTATTTGTTTTTAGAAGACTTCTGCATGCTGTGTGTTGTGTTCTAAAGCTTTGACAGGCTTCTCCTTATTCGATGCAAATCACATTCAATTGTTTATTATTTGTGATTTTGGTTCTCATTTGACTATATTATTTGCATGTCTGTTCTTAAATGTTTTAAATATATTCTTTGATATGGATGAACTATTGTCATCATTACATGAATGTATTAAACACCACTGTTTCCCTTTATGTAAATCTCTTATATCTGCTCTCAAACTATCAGCCAATTCACTTGCTTCAGCAGTATATTTAAAAAAAGCTAGAGAAATTTAGCTTTTTATTATATTTTAATTTTAAAAAAATTATCTCATTAAATTATTTATATGTTCTACATTCAGCAATGCACTTCACTGTTTAACCTGTGCCTCTTGTGCCAGACTTATTTTTGCTGCCAAATTAGAGGTCATTCTATTAAATTTTATTGATTTATTTTTTCTCAAATTTTCTGACTGTCAAATAACTACATCTCTTGATGTTAATAAAAATCTTTCTCAATATGATTCACTTATTTTGGATGCTGTTAAATCTCCATCTACTTTGCATGCATCAGATAGAATCATGTCTTTTCTGAGCAGGCCTATTATTATGAATATTAAAAATCATTATGCAACTCTATTTCCAGCTGCTTAAAAAATGATTAAACATTTTTTGCTTGATATTGATGGAATAATTGAGAATTCTGACCATAATATTAATTTGCATTTGTGTAACTCATATTTGAAAGCTCTTTGCAAATCACATGTTTCCAAAATTGCTCTTGCAAATAATCTTTATTTGAGTAATATTCTTGATGTTTTGAAAAACCTGATAAATATTAAAAAATCAATCATCAGTTTAAACAGAGCAAAGGCCTAGATTGTTCAGTTGCAGGAAATTAACATTCAATCTACTGTTGTTGAAAAACAAACTGCAATTAAAAAACATATTATTGTTTTCCCACAGAATTCCAGCATAATTGTAATAACACTTCCTCCTTTAATTGATGAAATAATTACCCTGAATAATATTGTTTTTCCACAGAATCCCAGCATAATTGCAACAACACTTCCTCCTTCAATTAATGAAATAATTATCCTAATTTGTGTCATATTCATTGGCCATAGAAAACCATTATTGGATTGGTTGAAAAATTATGCAATGTCTTTAATTGTAAGGGCTAAAAGAATTTAGGTTGTTTTGATTTAGTTAAAAGCCAATAATTCTCTCTATCAATATGTTCACAATAATTCTCTCTATCAACATGTTCAAATAGATTATAAACAAATTAAAACTTTGAACAATACAAATTTTTTCTCTTTTTATATTGAACATATTTATTCTTCAGAAAATCAATATTTTTTTTAATTATGCTATAATAATATTCCAGATTTATATGACACACTGAATATTTTATCCTCTGATATCTCATTTGACAATATTGTGGTTTTTAATGTTGATTGTAATGCAACAAGCTATGAACTGTGTGCAGCAGCTGTCCAGCATATTTTTAAAAATCATGGAGGTTATTTTTTTTATTCACATAGTTCTGAATTTATCAAAGATATTTGCAATCTACTTCTTTTTCTTATGTTGTATCACACCTTGTTTTCTTTTAGCATAGGTGGCCTGCAAAACTCCCATCAGAAAATCTCAATTTCTCTTAAAGCACATATTCAATATCTGCTCCAGCTTTATGACAGATGTTTCTGTCAACATTATTCCTTTATGTTTGCTGCTTTTAGCATTCTACAACATCAGGCTGTGCTGCTTTAAATAAGTTTGAGAGTTAAAAGGAAAGATTTTAGCATAATTGCAGCTTACTTTGCAACACTAGCTCTATATGTTGTTGAATGAGTATCATGCAAGTTTGCAAATGGTAACTTTACTTCTTCTTGAGATCTAAAAAAACTGCATGTTCTTGATTTATTGAAACAAATGAATGTTATCATTTGCACTGTTTCTAATTTTTCAAATGCACATCAATCTATGCAAACTAAAATAAAAACATTAATAATGCATCTTAATATGCTTAGTTTTTTTATTATGATTAATCCTATTAATGTTTATAATTCTGTAGTAAAATTTTTAGCTAGATCTGACATTAATGTCAATATTCTGCTTTTTGAGGATGTTTCCAAATTTCATAAACAGTTTTATTTAGTAAGTTGTGATCTAGTGGCTGCTGCAGAGTTTTTTCATGCATATATGAAAGTCTTTGTTGACTGTCTATTATATTTTGATACAGATAAGAATAATGAGCAAAGTGGTGTTTTTGGACGTACTACTGGTTACTATGGCTATAACGAGGCACAAGGTCAAGGCTTATTGCATTATTATATGCTGCTTTAGCTAGAAGATGGTTTGAACTTAGATGAAATCAAGAAACAAATATTGTGAGATGGTGAAGTGCTTTTAAAACAAAAAGTAATTCAATTCTTTAATGATGCTATTTTAATTTTTGTACCTTTACTATCTGATATTCCATCTGATATTCTATTAAATCATATATATTCATGTAATGTTTGTGGCCTGAATAGGATAGTTGACAAAACAAATACCAATGTTGCAATAGACCTTTACAATATTGTTTATTTATGTCAAATATATAAATATATATAATCTTACCTGTTATAAATACAGCAAATTATTGAATAAACGTCAATGCAAGTTCAACTTAGATGCTAATCATATTAATCCTGCAACTTTTTTTAATTCTAATACAAGTGAAATTCATGTGCAATGTTCTGATAGCATGGTTAATAATTTTAATGAAACAATCATTAAAGCTATGCAATGTAACATGGATATTAAATTTATTGGATCAGAAGCTTCTGCAAAAGCAATTTTACATTACATTATAGATTATATCATAAAATTTCAATTAAAAATATATGTAGCATTTGTAGCTTTGGAACAGGCAATAAATAAAATAGGAGATTTTGATCTATCTATAAATAATATTGAAATTCAAGCTAAAAAAATGTTGCAAAAAAGTGTGCATGCCTTAATTTCACAACAAGAATTGTCTTCATAATAGGTGTGTAGTGCTCTTTTGGGCTTTGAAGAGAAAATATCTAGTTATGAATATCGCCATTTTTATTGGCTATTATTTGAAAAATTTGTTGATTTATCTTGGCCTAGTCCTAAGTGTTATGTTATAGCAGATTCCTTTAACTATACCAGTTCAGAAGAAAATGCAAATATTTGTAGTCAGTCTGCTGATAAAAATCATACAAATAAAAATATTCATGGTCTGAACATTGAAAATATATTAGAAATTTCAAATAATTCATATAATGACAATGTATGTCTTGAACCAGACAATTACCATATAGTTTGATTTAAAATTAATGTTATTGATAATTACTGATTAAAAAATGCTGAATTAAAATCTATCTGTTTATGGGATTTTATTGCTTAATTTAATAAATGTCACCTGTCTTCAAAAGATCTTATCTATCTCAATATAAGTATATATAAAGATGATATGGGCATGTCATGCAATGTAAACATGGTCATAAAATCTAATAATTTATTATCTGACAAATGGAGAACATGATTATTATTTTTATTACTGTCAGCTCATCCAGATAATTTAACTTACTATTATATTATACAATATTCAACATGATGTTATGTTGTTGTCTCAATAAAACCTGAAATTCCTTATTATGATAAGGATTATTCTTTAGCCAGATTTTATTGACTGATGTTAATTTTTTTTTCTCCTATGACATTCTGTTAATAATGTCATTGATCCAATAGAAATATAGTTTAAAGCTTTTATTTGGCATTTATCAAACAATAATTTATTTGTTAAAAACCAAATAATTATTGAGAATATGCAAATTATCTATGAATGTAAAGATAGTCATAACAGTCATTGGGCAAATCAGTACTCCTGCAGTTCACAAAAAGTATCTGTTAATCTATCTGAAAAAAACATGAATACTGATTTTTTAAATGATGAGCTTGATCTAAGTACAGAGCTTCTAATACATTTTGATACTATATAAAAATCACATTCCTATTGAACTGATATTGTTAGAAAAAATATAGACTCTTGTTTATATAATGCATATGTTAATGCTACTTTGCCAAACATGCCCTTATTACAACAACAATCAGAAGAGGATCTTATTATTGGGCAGTCATTAAATAAATTTCAATGGCGATTGAAATTTGATTGTTGAAAAGAATAATGGAAAAAATTGACACAAAATGTAATATTGGCAAAAGATGTACTAAATATAGTGTCTACAATACTTTCTATTGATTATTACATTGATATGAATTTTACTGTGCCAAACATAATAAATCACATTAACAATAAAATTTTCAATGAAAATTCAATCTCAAATATTAACTTGGATTATATTATAGCAAAATGAAATTTAAATTGAGAACAAAAAATAGTCTTCTGCATTGTAGCAAAATATTCTTTACAACCACAAAATGCTGCTTGGACACTATTAAAGATGTTTATAAATGGTGCTGCAGGTACAGGTAAAACTTAAATTATTTATGCTTTAAAAGATTTTTTTTTCTCTTGAAATGAAACAAGATAATTTTGTGTCTGTTCTTATATATGAGCATCACAGCAAGAAACATTGCTGGCATAACTTTGCATTCTGCATTGTGTATAGGCATCAATAATTCAATTAAATCAAAATCTGAAAATGTAGCATGGCATTGATTTTTTTTTTATAAATGAAATTTTCATGCTGAATTGCCGTTTTTTGTGTCAAGTTAGCAAGACACTTTGTACTGCAAAAGATAATTCATTGCCATTTGAAAATGTTAATATTTTTTATTTGCTGAAAATTTTGCTCAACTACCGCCTATGATTAAAAAATGCTTATATAGTTATATTAATATTAAAAAATATAGCAAAACTTCTAGTGATCATGACATCATGTTTAGAAAAACTTTACAGTCTACTGTTAAAACAGTTGTAATTTTAGAGCAATAGCATAAACAGTCAGGCTCAGACAATATACAATTTGAACTTTTATCACGTTTGAGACAAGATCAATGCAATCAAGCTGATT
Source organism: Termitomyces eurrhizus (assembly GCA_003316525.1). Classification (NCBI taxonomy): domain Eukaryota; kingdom Fungi; phylum Basidiomycota; class Agaricomycetes; order Agaricales; family Lyophyllaceae; genus Termitomyces; species Termitomyces eurrhizus. The sequence continues at coordinate 113 of QFEW01006484.1, read as the reverse complement.
TTCAATTGTTAAACAAGCACTTGCTAAATGTAACGAAGTTACAGGATTTGTGAGAGCTTAAGTTCACACAATACAGAATCAGACCAGTTCGGTCTATTGACTATGTAGTGTAA